>JAYJMB010004423.1:0-12986 GCA_036873735.1 Pouteria campechiana | reverse complement strand
ATAGAATGGTTTAGCATATGGTGTATACCTTAACCATCTATCCTTCTCATTCAAGGGAGCTCATGGTTTAGCATATGATGTGTACCTTAACTATGCTTTGATAAATAATCTAATTCATAATATTGATGATTAAGCAATAAAATAAATTAAATTATTGCAAACAATATCATGAATGAAACAAGATTATATAGCATTAATAATATCCAACAATCCATAACAAAGAGTATCACAAATGGCTACATCTTCTCCCTAGAAAAAGGGATTTAGTTTGTAAGAGAAAATAAAACAACTCCCTAAGATAAGAAGATAACAATAAAGAACATTTCTCTCTTTTCTCGTTCTTGTTTGCAATCCCTTCTTCTTCTTCACAAGAAATCTTTTAGAAAAACAGCTCTAAGCCTCAAAGAAAAACTCTAAAAAATGGAAGTGAGAAGAACCCTTGAAAATCACTAAAATTTTCATTAAAAATCCACAAAATACGCAATTGTGGAAAAATCTATGAAATATGGTCCGCCATTAGCACCGGCCATGGTGGTTTAGTTTTGTGTTGGTGGTGCCAGGTGGGGGCCAGCAGCGCCGGCTAGCTGCCTTGGTCCGTGTTACTTTTTTACTCTATCTTTATAGCTAATTTTTTTCCAAACTTGAGTTTCTTCTTTTCCATTCTTTTTCTCTTCTTTCTTCATCTTCAAGGCACCTGTGAAATTCAACAAATGAGTATTAAATTCATCTAAAAGAGACAAGGATTTACAAATAAATAAGCTTAAACATGTGTAATATAAGTGTATGAAATTCACTCATCAAATACCCCTAAACTTACTTATTTGCTCATCCTCAAGAAAACTAGAAATTTGAACTCATGAATCAGTTAGGTAATTTCTCTTAATCAATCAGTAATATCCCAGAAAAATTACACATGTACATATAATTCAGAAATCATTGAAGACACTTACCAAGTAATCTCATGAAACTCATGTTTCATCAATCCTTTCATAGAGTGAAAATGAGTGTGTGTGTGTGTGTGTGTCTAATGTTAATTTTATGCCACATGTGTGTTTTTTCAGTCAATAATGTGCAAACTAGTGATTCTAATGATCTTTACAAAATATCCCACAAGCTTACTTTTCATAATCCCTCTCCACTAATGTAGACGACTCTATTCACTTGGATCAATAGGTCTTTGCTAAGCTTGTAATGGGGCCTTGGGTTTAACGAACAAAGAAAAGGAAGAAGGAGTCATAAGGTAAGAAAGCATAATTGAATTACATATAAATGTTCACTCGCTTAAAAAAATATTATTTGGGGTCTTCTTTTTTTTAATTATTATTATGGGCTTTATTGCTATCACATCCCAAACTTATTTTCTGTAAATTTTATTGGGATGTAATCCCCCCTATTATGGTCTATATTACTACCACACCCCCAAGTTTGTTTTCTATTGAGTTCATGGAGATGTGGTTCCTACATTTAAAAGATGATTCCTTACTAATTCTTTTCTTTTTGTCCTTTTTCTTCTTCTTTCAACATTCTTCTTTTCAATTCCCCCCAAACTTAATTTTTTTTACTTCACTCATACCTCTCTAACAATCTTATGTATAGAATATGTCTCTTATAGATCAAGCATGGTTTTTCAAGCGAAAGGGTCTAGATGATGAGGTTAAAGAAAGAAATTTGAATGGTGGTTTTTTTTATGTGCTTTGCATATATCATTCTTTCATGAAGGTTCAAAGGGGACACTAGTGACATAAATGTACTAGGTTAGCTTGAAAGGCTCAAACTAATCAAAAAAATGCTTAAATCACTTCCAAGTAAACATGTAATCTAGGATTTTGCCTTGAAGGATAATCAAACAAGTTCTAGAATGCTTATGTCAACCAAAATATGTCACAGAATTTACAACACTATCAACTAGTCAACATACATTTTGCATGATCATACCATAATGTGCTCAATGAAATTTTTATCAATCGTGAAAAAGAAAGACTTATCATAAAGATCATTAAATAACAAGGTAACATCGATCCTTCCTTCTACATCATGTGCAATGTTAATCAAAAACTCAGCATATGTTACTGATCATCAAGAGAGAATTCGTCCTATTCAATTTAGCATGTTAACATGGTTCCTCTTGGATTTTCTTTAGCTAAGTTATCAAAAAGTGAAATTCATCAAAATTATACCTAAATTCAAAAAAAATTGCCCAAAAATTGAATACACTTGAATGTAATGCAAAACACCCCCCAACTTAAACTTCATATTATCCTTAATGTGAAATAAGGAAAGAAGTTTAAGATCAAGGGCTTTCCTGAATGAAGTGCATTCACATCCTCTTCTTCTGGAGCTAGCATGATAACATTTTAACATTTGGAAGAGCATATGCAATCCTTTAAAATCATATTTCCTCCTTCTAAAAA
The DNA here is from genome assembly GCA_036873735.1 of Pouteria campechiana. NCBI lineage: Eukaryota > Viridiplantae > Streptophyta > Magnoliopsida > Ericales > Sapotaceae > Pouteria > Pouteria campechiana. The sequence continues at coordinate 10,575 of JAYJMB010004423.1, read as the reverse complement.
AAACACAGTAATCAAAAATTTTAAAAAAAACTAGCCTAAAAGTAAAGATAACAAACAAATAACTAAGCTAAATGGTAAGAAAACAAAGAAAGTTTAGAAAGAGCTTAGGTTACCTCCCAAGAATAGCTTGATTTAAAGTCTCAGCCCGACTATGGCCTCCTATCTTTGAAATGAAATTTAAATTTTCTGTGTTTCAATTCTTTGAAACTTAGTAATGGTTTGGAAAATGTTGGTGCTCCTAAAATATTGTTGAACAATGCAATATCTTCTAATTCATCTCCTTCAACTGTGTTTATGGGCTCTCTTGAAAACTCCTCCATAATTCCATCCACTCCATTCATCTTAAGGCCATTGTTATTCTCGTTGGACGGCTCCATCTCCTTGAAAAAATTCAACTTCACAATATGATTTTGGAATTGAATTAGTGTGTCCTCCTCCATACCTATAAAAGAAGAAGAAACAATCACTAGAAAGCATAAATCATTGCCTATAGATGCATACCTTAAAGAATGAGGCAATTGCTCTAGTTTAGATTTTTCTTTAATCTCCCCCTTTTTTGAGCCTTCATTAGAATGTTCAATCATCTCACCAGCTTTTTCTTATGAAAAAACATCTAACGCTAAAATTTGCTCATTGCTAGCTCCAAATGCCCAAGAAATGGGATAGGTGGATCATAAGGTGGTGGTGGCTTGTAGTAGAGTGGAGGGTTAAGAATTGGAAACATAGCTTGTTGGTCCCGAAGTTTAGGTAAAATCCCAAGAGGGGAGGGGTGAATTGGGTACATAAAAATTATTTCTTAACCATGTTATTATTCTTCCCTCTAGCAATCAATCACTCAAACACTAAATGCACAAAATAGATAAAATAGTGATTTTTATAGTGGTTTGAGTAAACACTCTACTCCACTCTTCCAAGAACACTTTTATCTTAGTGTCTTGAGTTACACTATTCCCAATAGCAGAAATACAATAGTATCCTTGAAACTGCTAGATTCTAGTTCTGGGGGGCGTAAACAAGTGTCCTCGATACTCTTCTAGATTTGAGTACTAGGGGGTATAATCATAGTGCTCTCAGCACTCTTTTAGATTTCAGCTCTAGAGGGCATTTACAAATAGCTCTTGTCTGCACTTAGATAATCACAACTCTTCTAGAGTCTAGTCACAATTACTAGCTCAAGGAATAAGAAATGAATATCAGAAGTTTAAGCACAAAAATTTCTCAATAAGCATAGGGGAAGGTTTTTGAAGGTTGAATGCAGAAGTAAATAATCTTCCCAAAGGTAGTTGAGAGTCTTCAAAGAAATTTGATGAAGGTTTGGATGCAAGGCTCTTGAATCTAAAAGAATTGCAAAAGGTTTAGCTCAGATCAGTAAATGCTCTCAAGAAAGTTTGAATGATTTTCTCAATTTTCTTCATTTGCTTCTGCTCCAACAATGCTCCATTTATAGCTGCTTTGAATTCTAATCGTTAGTGGTAAGTGAACTCCATTAATGATAGAAGTTAATCTAATTGGCACATTTTCAATTCTCTGACTTCTGCTTATTCCCTGTATGCTGAAATGTCTGTAGTGCTGACCTTAGAGAAGATGTTTTTTGGTTTCTCAATAAGCTCTGGTTGAAGTATTACTGCAATGGCTACTGCTTTCATCAATATATAAAGATCATTATTAATGTTGGGTGAAGACCAATGATTCATTCTGACTGTTGCTCATCTTTTACTTATGATAGACAAAGTATCTGTCCAGCTGTCCATTAGACAAAGTTCCTTCATCTTTGTCTTTCATGGGTGATAGATGTATCATTGTTTCTATTACTGCTAGACAAATTTCACCATTCAAGTTCTTTGTTTGTTGCATCGTAGAAGCATAAGTGTCTTGTTGCTTTGGAGCTTTGTCTGATGGGTTTGTTTATTGTAAGTAACAGACGAAGTGTTGATTTGCAAACAAGTTTTCTTCATGCCTTCGTCTGCTAGAATATTTCTTCACTTTGTTTATTAACAATAGACGATCACTAACAAATCTTTTGCTTTACTCTTTGCTTCTTTCACTTTGTCTGTCGACAATATGCGATCATTGGCTCACTTAAGATAGATGAAGTTTTTGCTCTCCTATACGAATCCTGCTTCTCTGCTTTGTCTGTTGATGACAGACGAAGTCTTTTGTTCTGCTGGGATTTGTGATCTATAGTGATGCATCGAAGAAAAGATTGGGTTGTGTACTAATGCAGAATGGAAATGTGATTACTTATGCATCACAACAGTTGAGGCCTCATGAGCATAATTATCCAACTCATAATCTAGAATTAGTAGTGGTAGTCTTTACCTTGAAAATATGAAGACATTATCTCTATGGGGAGAAGTGTGATGTGTATACTGATCATAACAGTTTAAAGTACATTTTTACCCAGAAAGAACTAAACATGAGGCAGAGACAGTGGTTGGAATTACTGGAGGATTATGATTTGAATATTCATTATTACCTAAGAAAGGCTAATTAAGTGCTGATGCTTTTAGTAGGAAATCAAAAAATAGTATGGCATACATGCTCACTTAGAAGACAGAGCTATTTAAAGAACAAAGAAACTTAGATTTTCATGTGGGGATGAAAGGAATAGTAACCCAAATGTGTCGGTTAAGCATTCAACCAACCTAGTTAAAAGACCGCCCAAGAAATCAATACCAATGAGGAATTCCAAAATTTAAGAAATAAAGCCCAGAAGGATGAACTGCCAAATTTTCTACTAGGTACGGATGGGATTTTGAGATACAGAAGTCGAATAGTACTTCCTATAGGAATTATAGTGATACAAAAAGTACTGGAAGAGGCAAATTATTCCCCTTATACCATTCATCCTGGTAGTACCAAGATGTATCAAGACTTGAATGAAGAATGATATAGCAAAGTATGTGGCCAAGTGTTTGATATATCAAAGGGTGAAGGCAGAACATCAAAGACCAGGTGATTATTATAGCCGATTGAAATTCCTGAACGAAAATGGATAGATATCATTATGTATTTCATTATAAGCTTGCCCAAAATAATAGCAGGATTTGATAGCATCTGGGTGATTGTAGATAAACTAACAAAGGTATCTCATTTTATTTCCATTAAAAATACTTTCACTACTGAAAAGTATGCATGGATTTATCAAAAAGAAATTGTAAGACTACATGGTGTGCCCAAAGTCATTATTTTAAATCATGGATCAATGTTTACATCTAAATTTTGGAAAACATTGCACAAAGCTATGGGAACTCGTCTTGCCTTCAACAGTACTTATCATCCACAGACAGATGGACAAACTGAGCGAGTAAATTAGCAGATAAAAGATATGATTAGGGCATGTGTTCTTGAATGGAGCAAAGCTTGGAGCTAATATTTTACTCTGATTGAATTTGTGTATAACAGTTATCATTATAGTATTTAGATAGCTCCATTTGAAGCTTTATATGGGTGAAAGTGCAAATCTCCATTATATTGGACCGAGGTAGGTGAACATACCTTAGTGGGACTATAGATGACCGCTGATACAATAGAAAAGGTGACACAGATAAAAGAAAAGATCCAAATTGCACAATCATGCCATAAGAGCTATGCCAATGTACGAAGGCATGACTTAGGATTTCAAGTGGCAGACAGTGTTCTTAAAAGTGTCTCCGACAAAGGGTGTAGTCAGATTTGGCACCAAAGGATAGTTAAGCCCCAAGTATATAGGCCCCTATGAAATTTTGGAACGAATTGGCAAGGTAGCCTATCGAATTGCGTTGCCAACCTCATTGAGTAGAATTTATGATGTAATTTCATGTGTCATCTTTGAGAAAGTATGAGCCAGATTCTTCTCATATACTGCCACTAGAAGAAATCCAAGAGAGTGAAAACTTGCAATATATAGCGCAACTAATTCGTATTTTGGATGGTAAAGAGAAGCAACTATGGAATAAAGTAATCCACCTTGTAAAGGTACAGTGGACCCATCATATAGAAGAAAAAGTGACTTGGAAACTTGAAGACATGATGTGAACCAAACATCCTTACCTATTTACCTAAGTTTTGAGGTCGAAACTTTTTATAAGGGAGGTGGAATGTGACACCCTAAAATTTTATGGTATATGTAAATGTGTTTCTGTATTTGGAACTGCATAATACATGTATGTTCTTTAAATTTGGGAGAAGTTAGCAAGATAAATTGATAAAATTATGAAGAGCATGACTAATACTATGTATATTATGTTCCTTAAGTAGAATTATGGGGAAAAAACTACAAAAAAGTGGTGGAGAATGGAGTGCATGTACATGTGTTTTAGTGCACCATCAGAGCACTATAGTAGGAGCAAGATAAATACTCCATTAGCTTCCTTTCCAGCCATAATTCATTTCTCCCAACCCTTCCAACACCCTAGCCTCTCTAGACTTTGATTTTTGTAATAGTTTTTGATGGTTTTGGTAGGAAATCAATGGCAATACGTGCAACGGCTATTGGGGGTTAGAGAAAATGTAGAATTTTATAGATTTAAGCCATGGGAAAAAAAGAAAAGTGGGGAAAACTTCCCTAAAGGAAGTTTTGTTGCAATTAGTGGAACAAAGCTAAGGATTAAATACTCTTCTTGTCTAATTAGTTGTTTTTCTAAGTGATTTGTTAAAATTTTGGCTTAGAGAATGAAGTTTGTGAAGAACTAGGGTTAAAAGGGAGTAAAATTGGGGGTTAAAAGGGAGGAAAATTGGGGAAAATGACATTTGAGTGAGAAATTTGGTGTTATGATCTATACTTAAGGTAGAACTCATATCAAAACATGTTTATGTGTAGTCTGGGTAAGAAACCCTAAGCTAGCTACAACTAGAAATGAGAAATTTGAAAGTTGCCTATCACATGTTTGATGAAATGACATTAAGAAGGTTATAATGCCACTAACCCTTGCTATTGAGCCATTGATAGCTGCTTAAACAAGATTTAAATGGAGTAACTATGTAAACCCTAGAATGGGTTAATTAAGGAACTTAAACTAAGGCTAGAATTATCGATGACCTATAAGGTTAAATGGAATGTAAATACTCATGGGATTTGTATTCCATGTATAGGAGTGGTGAATTGTGGAATTGCACTGGAAATTTCATAGCTCAAGAGAAAAAGGGGTGTGGTTTCTCATATATAGGTAAGAAGGTTTATATTTTTATATAATTAAGTTTGAATTTCATAGTAAGTTTTCTGGGTTGTACATTCAGATTCTAATTAAATCACGTTGTCTTATGCTTGGTTATGTTCGAAAAGGGAAATTTTATGACACCAAAGAATAGAGACTTTTGTATAATCACTAAGTCCTTAAGTCATGATTATGTGTAAATGTATGTGCATAGTTGAATACATGATAATTCGACATGAGTTATGCTTGTAAATTGTCTAGTAGCTTATCATTGGCATGTATAATTGATATATGAGATTGATGTTGAATATGATTATGTAAATAAAGTAGAATTGAGTTTGAAAAGAAGTCTTAATTGAAGTGAATGATGGTGTAATTAAAGAGGTTCAACAAGGCAAACAAGGGGGTAAATGGAGGAAGCAAATCAGGTACATAACGGCAGCGACATTTGGGGCCGCAGCCCTAAAATTTGGAGCTGCAGCCTTGCCATAGTTAAAGGGGGGGGGGAACATAAACAACAATATTTGGAGCCGCGGCGCTACTACAACGTGCTGCAGTGGTGCTATAGTTACTTGGCAAAAATTTATTTTTTTATATGCATTAATTGTTGGAATTATTTGAGGACTTTACTGATGTCTTCCTAAAGAACTTAAGAAATCTTTATGAGGTTTCAAAAACCTAAAGATTAGATGGTAAAAAGGTTAGAATGGTATGTAAATGGTTGGCCACTATTTTATATAATTTCTGGGATGGTAGAGTTATGTATGATATGCCTAAATGGCGAAATGACCCGAATGGCCAGATATAATTCGCTTGAAAGGCGAGATGGCCCAAATAACTAGATATGATGTGCCTGAATGGCGAAATGGCCTGAATGGCTGGATAGGATTCACCTGAAAGGCGAGATGGCCTAAATGGCTAAATATAATGTGCCGGCTGGATATAGATATGCTTGGTTGGTATGAATGCCCAAATGGCCTAAGTGATGTGATACGTTTGATTATTGTTGACTGCCTCCTGGAGATTCATTAAAGATGACACTAATGTATTGCCAAGGTATAACAGAGTGTGAATGTGAATAGATAAGAATAATTTAAGGCAAGATAATATGAGGAACATGATGAAAATGAACCATAATAAAGTGAATATGGTAAAGAAATTAATAGTTATTGATGCATCATACTAAGGGAATATGATTGTATGTTGTGAGCCACTATATGTTATAAAATTTTATTTTTACGTGACATGATCTGGATGTAATATTTTGTTATTAATTTCAATTTAACTGTATACCTGCTTACTGAGTTTTCGAGACTCACTCTGCTTTTAATTCTGGTTTTTAGTTAACAAGCCTGAAAATGAACCCAACATGGGGTTGGGACTCAGGATCGGGATAGGCTATGAGTCGTATTCATTGAGCATCTACTGATATAAAAGCCTTCCATTTGATAATTAGGATGTATATAAATTGTAAAATTTATAAAGTTATGCTTGTGCTGTATATAAATGTGTGTAAATAAATTTTGTTTAGCATGTCATGATATAGAGTAGACATGAAATTTATCTAACTACCTCCATCACAATGCAACTGTCGATTTTGGGTTGCTGTGGGTGTATGATATTTTGTTTACATTGATTTTGATATGTATGGTTATACAGGATGACGGATTGTACAAGTTATAGATGAACAGTACAGGGGACACTCTTTCCAGAGTTCTTTGTTTTACTGTCCTACAATAATGCTTAGAAAGTGAGGAATTACAATGATAGCTAATTTGCGTGATTTGTCTCAAAAAGGTAGAATCCACTGAATCCACTCCATCTACTAGAACTAAAATATTGAAAACTAAGAGATAACCTCTTAGATCACCTAATTTGGGACTTAGATGGTCAGATCTAATTTATTAGTTAATGTCTTTTTTGTAGGGCATTAAGAAGAAATTTTTGTTCGTCACCACTCTCCATGTAACTAAAACTTATAACTGGGTCCTCAAATCCATCATATGTGAGTAATATATTCATAGATCTAAACCATTCAACAAATTCTTAGTGCTATGGATAGCTACTCTAGCTCCTTCTCACCAGAATGCAAATAAGGACCATGCCTTACCTAAAATGAATTTTGATCTCCCTTTCTCCATTGTGTTGATATACATTAGCATTCCTTGCTCATCATCTCCTAGAGTCTTGTGCCCCTTGATGGTCTATCTTAAATGGCCACCAAACAAGGGCTTCTAATGCTCTCTTTTGGATGATTATCTAAATCCAACCATCAATTTTTCGTTTCAATGGAACCCTTATGGGCATGGCGTGTTTATGGCATGGTGTGTGGACACTTCCATAATTTCTAGATAGGCGATCTCATTATCCAACACATAAGCATTGGTTAGTGGTGAAAATCTAGTCAAATAGTCTTAGCAACAATTGAAGATAGGTAGAGGCAAGTTAGTGTGTCTAAACAAAAAAAATTTAGGGCAAGAAATTCAATTTTTTCACATGATGTCACCAAATCTATGGGGTTTACTCATGGTTTAGGCTAATCTCATTATTTAAAGTATTTTAAATATGATACAATTTTATCTCATAATAATTTATCAAAAATACGCATATGAATATGCCAAATACTAAAATCATTTCAAAAATAAGATCATAAAAAAAACATCTTTACTTTGTGCAATTCTAATATAGCAAATTTGAATAAATTTTGGTATAAAATATGAAAAATCAAATTCAAAATAATGGAAACTATGAGATTGTTTTTGAATTATAAACTTCATATTATTCCACATGTTTACATGAGCTTTTATGTACTTTAAGTACCTATATTTGCTATTATTTTTAACAAGATTGCCATTGTGCAAGGTATGTACATAAATTATATAAATAGAAAACTATTTACTATAGTGGGACTACTATGGTAGCCTATCTAGGGATTGATCATACATATATAATTTGTATTAGGATAGAGATGCTTTACATATTTCGTATGTATTTTTTCCTATCATTTTTCTAAGATTGCCACTATGCAAGGTATGTACCTAAATTACCTAAGTAAGAAATTGTTTACTATAGTGGGACTATTGTTGGTCCCTTTGGCATGGCTTAACCCAAGAAGGAAGCATTGAACTGGGTTTATAAAATATTTCTTGCTTTAACCCCATTTAATTAAATTCTCTCTATTTTGATTGATTTGCTAGTGAATGTATATAATAAAATATAAGTGCAAACAAATTAATCAATCACAAGCAACAGACATGATATATAGTGGTTCGGGATGACCTCCTTACTCCACTCTTCCAAGCACACACCCCTCATGTCTTAGTTTCCACTATCTCTATAATGGAATATAGATTAGTGCCACCACATTCTTATAGAGTCTAGCTCTAGGGAGTATAAACTAGTACCTCTTACACTCTTCTAGAATCCAGCTCTAAGGGGCATAGACTAGTGCATCTAATACTTTTCTAGATTGAGACACACTCTAACAATCACCCTTTTTCTTCTTGAGATTGGTCTCATATACCAACTCAAGAAATATACAAAAAGAATTAAGAAAGAAATTACACTTGATGTTGCTTCTTTGAGAGAGTAGGGGAAGTCTTTATAATTTTTGAAGCTCACTTTTATGAAGATGATCTTCCCATGGTGTTATTGATGAAAGCCTTGAATGAGTTATTTATGAAGGTTGAGCTTTTGGCTTAAGTTGCAATAGGATTTGAAGATTAATGCATAATGAATTACGTGCATCTCTTAATCATGTTGAGTTTAACCCTTTAGTTAGCTTGATTTAATAATGAATATAATTAACCAGCTAAGTTTTGATGATGCGTAAACATGTGAGTGAAGTATTAAGGCACTGGCAAGTATGTTCCCAAGTGTGCAGTGATATATTTATATATATAACAGATTCTAGGAAATAACTTCAGATGTGTGGACAGCATGTTTAAGACGATATCATATGTATTCCACCAAAAGCTCAATTATCAAAGGAAGAAAAACTTGTGAATGCTCAAGAAAAGTTACCTCTGAACTAACAAGAAGATTTCAGATACACTAGAACACATCTGAATTCTAGAGGAACAAAGTTAGCATATCAAGAAGTCTAGAGAGTTTGAAAGATGGAAAGCTGTAGACACAAAGACCAAGTCTAAAATAACTTAAAGTTGTTTCAAATGTGAGATCCAAGCTTTGAAGGCTAATATACAACTGATGGAACTATCTGGCATCAAACAAGCTTGAGGTGCTTCAGATGTGCTAGACAAAATGCAAACTGCATTAAAAGAAGGATGTTACTTCAGATGTTCCAAGTGCATATCAGATGTACTAAAGTATGAAGACCTACTTCAAATGTTTGAAAGATAGCTTTAGAAGTGTTGAAGCATGAAGCCATTACATTAAAGTGATAATGACACTTCTGATGTTCTAAAGTTTTACTTCAAATGTGTTGATGCTTGTGTACAATGCATTTTAGATGTACTAATTATGCTGAATTAGATGGATTGAAGTCTTTACTTCGGATGTGTTGAAGCATTATTATAAAGGTGCCAGTTCAAGTAGTTTGCAAGGTAGCACAGTTCATAAACTTTTGTCACTTTAGAGATTCAAAAGTGTTGCTTTAAATGGTCTGAAGCAATGGCGACTCCAAAACAGTGACAATGTCAGAGTTTCCGAAGAAGCGCACTCACAACTGCATCTTGTCATTTTAGATGGTCTGAAGTCCTTACTTCAGATGGTCTGAAGTCGCAGGACATTCTCAATAGTCAAAATTTTGAACATTCCCTTGCGTTAAATAAATGTCATCTTCTCCAAGGGGCAGATTTTGAATCTTAATATAAAAGGAGTAAACAGAGGACATTCTAGCAGTTAAAGAAGCTAGAGAAGTCAATAAAGAGTATTTACACAGCATTAAAGTTTTCTTCCACAGAGATTTCAACTCCACCTGCAAACACTCTAATCAACATTCAAAGCTCATTATTTCAACAACTTCCTAGAGATTGTAACATTTGTGTTCATTATCTTATCATTTATTATCTCATATTCAATTTTTACAAAGATCTTAAGTAAGAGGCATTTATCTTGTACAACATTTATTTCTATTTGTATCTTTGCAAGCAAGGGGCTTGCATTGTACATTTGTTTATTACAGCAAGTAGTATAAACTTGCTAGAATTTGTATGAGTTTCTAGTGACCTCAGTAAAACTAGATTTCTAAGAGTTTGTTGGTGAGCTCAGAACACCAACAAGTGTGCTTTGATCTGCGTAAGCTAATTAAGTTAGTGGAACCTGAGGGCAATAGAGAGACTAATCTAGAAAAGTGGAGTAGGTAATAAGGAAGGACTAAACCACTATAAAAATACTGTGTTAGTGTGTATGATCTTTGTCCATTTTATTTAAGCACTATCTTTTTATTTGGCAAAAATGTTTAGAGACCAATTCACCC
>JAYJMB010004421.1:0-12987 GCA_036873735.1 Pouteria campechiana | reverse complement strand
CGAGAGCGAGAGAGAGAGAGAGAGAGAGAGAGAGAGAGAGAGAGAGAGAGAGAGAGAGAGAGAGAGAGAGAGAGAGACTTAAAGCCACTCCCTGTTGAATGGGGTTCTGCACCTCCCTCCTTTACAAGAAAGCGAACCCTAGTCCTGTGCCATAACCCCTTGTGCCCACTGTGCTGAGCAGCATGGTCAACACCCACCCCTTTATGCAAAGCCTCCTACCACAGATCATTCCCTGTCCATCTGTTCCCAGAGTTGCCGGGGCTGCCTAAAGGATGCCCCAAATGCTCTCCTGAGCATACTGCACACTTGATACATGTGATATGCAATTTATAATTTCAGGTCACATTCCCAGCTTATAATGAACAGGGAGCTGTCCTGATATAGAGCTACTCTATGCATGACCATTTTCTTTTTATCCTCATCAACTTGCACAATAGGATCCTCAGAAGTCAGAATTGATCAATTCTAAGCTCTTTATCATTGTACAAATTCATGGTGAAGACTACAAAAGGCAGTTAGTGTCAAATTTCTGAGCTCACGTAATTGTAAAATTATGTTAATTACAAATTCTCACATATAATTGCTTCATCCCCAGCAAAAACAAATTTGAGTCGAGACTTTGATACTTCAAAAATTATCATCAGGCAATATCATTCCTTGCAATTTTGATTACCAGAATATTGGCTCCAATGCTTGTTCCAACAGCAAATATTGGAGCCCTTGGATGCTCTTGATGAAGATAGTTAACAACTTTTCGTAAATCTTCTGTCCATCCAGCATTATAAAACCGATCAGACTGAAAAAATAAAAAAGCTAATAAGATTTTACCAATAAGAGAAACAAACTGTGAACAGGAAGAAAATGTCCTCTTTTGTTAACAAACTCAATGTTGACCAGATAAAGGTATAAATACCCAGAAATTCATTCACAGATCAAGAGAAAAAGAAAAGAACATGGTGCATGTGACCTAACATGGTGAACATGACCTAACAATGACAAACATATCTCATTAACATGTTTACCACTGAAAAACACTCAATTCCATGAGATATTATTATGTGAGAAAAGCCCAAGTTGAGACATACAACACTAGCAAATCCAAAAATAGTTCATTGGTAACAACCAGCTAAACAACTACTTGTTAGTACCTCACTAATGCAGAGAAGAAAACAAAAACCCAACAATCTGTGAAATTTACAAGGAGATTTTGAAGATTTCACTAAGGCTACATGACTATACAAGTAAGCAAATGCAAACACCACCACATATGCTTGTGTGTTAAATAGCTTGAGTGTCCAAATTATCATCCATCAGAAGGCAAGAATATAAAAATTCCCCAACGCCCCCAGTCAAGCGGGCCACGGTTGACAGTACTGTCCAAGGAAAAATAGGCTTTTAACTTGTCTACTTTGAAAACTTCAGTACACTTACTGCATCAAAAACCTTTATCCTTGGGCAGTACAGCAGTAACATCAACCAAATGAGGTCCACCAAATTAATGGGTTGAATATTTTGCCTCTGCCACAGTGGTATTTGTAGCAGCATGTGCATAATTTGAATTGTCCTACCAGCGGGCTTACCAAACCTTTATTTGCTGTCAAGTTATTTCAAAAATCATTCCAAGTCACAAGAAATCTGCAGAAATCTTGATATACTGCAGTAGATAAGCTTTTGTGAGTAGCACTATTATGATCCCTATTACTCTCAACAAACAGAGATAAATTTCTAAAGGACAGCCTGAAGGTCCAGGATTTGAGTTAAACCTAGTCTAAGAAGGCACATGATAGCCCCAGCAAGTATTGACATGCAATATGACGGATTGATTTACTAAAGAACCATCCACCATCTCTATCACCAAATATATTATCATTGAGAGAAGAAATTACAAATTAATTTAGCACCATAAAACATTTGCAAATAAACTGTTAATAACCAAAAACAATCAGACAAACACAAATCCACAATCTCAACCATGGCCCAAGAACATTGGCGAACTCAAACTGAAGCATGGAAGTGACCAAGAATCTAATCAATGAACAAGCAATAGAAATCTTCAGAGAATGATGCAATCTTCAAGACAATTATGTGCTCCAAGTTATTCATGCTTTTCAAAAGATCATTATATAGGTAAGACTAAGAGAACCAGCATGCACATATTAACATAATCAGAATGGCCAAAATCTATCCACTATTTATATCCATGCTGCCATGAATAAGATATCAAGTTCTAAAGCAAAGTTTCTCTTCAAGTACATTTATCAGGACTCTAAAGCATATTAAGCCTTCAGTCCATGAAACTTACAGTGATGGAAATGCCACCCAAGCCCCGATGGTTGCTGACAACGACCTTCCATCCACGTTTTGCTATCGTGAAAGCAAGATGCTTTATGTACTGCAATGCAAATAATAATGCCATTAAACCAAAGCAACCAACAAGGATAAACCATTTCATCCATAAATTATAGCAGGCATGGTGCTCATGACAAGTCTTTGTAAAGTTTGAAACACAAGCAAAAACTCATCTTGGTAAGTTTCTGTTCAAATCAGTGTTTGTATTATCAGTGTTCGTATTATCGATAAATAACTATTTATCGATGGCCCAGAAAAAAGACATTATCATTTTTATCGGAGATAATATAGTTTTTTTGGGAACTTTATCAGAAAAATAGAAAAAAATAAGAAAAATAGGGAAATTTTGAGAGACTTTAAATGAAACTTTGTAATAAATTATGACAAATATAAAATACAATTTGAGAAAAAATAGGGCCTACATTAATATAGCTGTGAATTAACACAGCATCACAACCCTATAAATTAAACAATTATTTATTTAATAAATAATTATAATTAATTTTAAAATATAAAAAATTAAAAAATTTTGTTTTCATAGAATCTATGCACATTCATGCTTGAAATAGCTAATTATATTGCATTTTTCTGACCCATACAATGATTTTTCAAAGAAATAACGTTTTAGAATTTTTTTTCCAAAAATCGTAATTTTAAAAATAAAAAATAAAAAATCTGTAAAGAAAAATAAATTTTTTTGAAAGATCCATTATCTTGGAAACATTATTAAGCACAAACAATAGCAATTTTGGATTCAATCAAACGATTTAGGAAAAATACCTAAATTGTGTGTTCTTACCCAAAAATTCAAAAAATCTTTAAATCTACCAATGATTCTTGTTTAGATCTATTGTAATCGGTGTAAAAACATATTACAATATCAAAACAACCAATTTCGATTGCAAAAAATAAAGAAAAGGTGGAGAAATCTCACTGTTTTCATAAAAAAAAATTTCGACACCCAAACCCTAAAAGGCTAGACTTGATCTTGCAAATGTTGTTTTACTTCCATGAAATCAAAATATAAATTTAGAAATTACCTATTCTTTGTGGGAGAGGGTATTTCGCAACTAGAAAATTAGATTTGGGAGTGCTTGGAACCCAAACAACTTCCGTATGGGGGTATTTTACGCCCAAAAATGATTTTATCATTTGGGATAACAATAATATTAATATCTTAATGAGATATTATCGATATATTACGATAATATAATAAATATTATCAATATTTTATGTAAAGCATAGATAATTTCATTTTCAGGTAGTTTATTTTATCCTTAGGATGCTAAAACAATATTATCGACAATAATATCATCGATAATATTGATATTAAGAAAATTGGTTCAAATCTTTAAGCGATTACAATGCTGGGCATAGAGAACTTACACCAAATAAGGTTTAAAAGGCATAGTAAGGTGCTTGGCAATTCTAATGGTTTGTTTTTTTCAGAAAAATATATGAATACTTTCATTAGATCAAGTCCAAGAAATTGCCTAGAGTTCGCAAAAAAAAGTCAATGAATGCCTTTAATACTCAGGCCACTCACCATTCAATAGCTTTTCTTTCTTCAAGACTAAGTTTATATTGCTATTCCATTTAAAACACAATATAAATCCAAAAATTGAACAAGGGCAAGCAGGTCCTCTACTTTAAGGCCCATAAGTCCACCCTAGCTCAACTATTTCACTCTCCTCTAAAGGAACTAGGAGGACACCAGATGCGATATCAGGAATTCAGGTGCTTGGCTCAAGAATCTTTCTTGCTCACTTCCTCCTCCATGCATGCATGTACATTCATGTTGTAGCTCATACAGGATGGTAGCATCCCTGCACTTTTGAAGTGGATGCAAATGCCCAACCATTATTCTTGATTCTAGTCCAGTCATACCACTGGATGTGAGCCCATGTGTCTCTATCATTTGTTTTGGACAATCTTGGTTTGAACTAGGCCTCTATCAAAGTCATGCTTGGGCCTGCCCATCTTGACTCTTGACCCAGGAGAGGACTATGCTTGGCCACTTTCAATTACATCTCTTGGCCTCACATTAATGAGACTGCCCATCGATACCTAGCATGCATCCACTGGGGCAAGGGTTTCAAATTGCATAAGTAGCAGGAGAAAAGCACAGGTAATCACACAAACTAATCATTCAATATGCATCATGCATGTAAATTTTTTTTCTTTCTTTCATTTTTAAAATAGAATGAACTTCCTCACCTAAGCTTCTGATGAAAATCATGTGATTCAACCATAAGAACTAAAATATTAGATATAACTCGAGTATATTTCTGTATGGTCCTCAATGGGCTTTAGCTAGCCCATAGATTTTGGTGAGATAACTTACCAAGGAATAAGAAAACCTCTATAAGACATCCTCTAGCTATAATTTATTAGGCACTACTATTACTCTTAGGAAGATGAGATGCATATCAAATCTTCATAGAAATGAAGCTTATTTGGGCATTGGGAATATTTAGAGGCGTCCAATTGACTTTGAGTGTGAAGAGTCATATTGCAATAGTATTTTATTTCAAAAAATACCAGAGCCAAGGCACGAAGAAAAAAAGAGAATAAATGAAAATCAAACTATGCACATCTTTTTACTATGGAAAAAAAATGAATGAAACAGCTTTCATTTATGATGTTCTCAATTAATTACACTTGCGGTATAGATCAAAAAATTGTATGTTCATATCCCAGATCACAAATGGCTTAATTATATTTTTCACAAAGGAAGAAAATAATTGATTAAAAGGAAAAGTACAATGCATTTACAGACCCAAAAAAGAACACTTACCTTTGTGTGAGTGTGCTTCTTTAGAGTCATTGAACACATTGCAATAGCTTAACATTTTGTAGATCGCCTCAAACTAGTTGATGGAGAGGATGACACAACTCTAAACCGAGTTGGTAGACACTAGGTCAATATAAAGAATGAGTGTTTTGAAGGATTCAAAACCAAGTAACCTTTTTGTATTTAGACCTGAAAGAAACCAAGAAAAATTCGCTCTCCTAGTAACCATAGGAAGCCTAGGAATGATGGGTGATTTTGACTGAGTCACTTCAAGATTTGACTCAATGAGGGTTCCTCTCTAGGTTTGATTTAGCGAGTTATGACTCAATGACTTAGTAAGGGTTTCGCTCTCTCAATTACCTATAAAAAACTTAGGAAAAGTGGAACCAAAATGACTAGGTTTAACTTAATGAATCCCGATTCAATGATTCAAAAGGCTCAACTCTCTCAATTATCTATGAGAAACCTATAAATAGTAGGACCAGATTGATTGGGATTTGACTCAGTGAGTTACACTCGAGTGACTCAGTGATAGATGCTTTAGTTTAACCAAGTTTAGTTTGCTAGTGTTGACTCAATGATTTAACTCAACCCTAGACTTAAACAAATTTGATAACTGAATGAATGGTATTCTCCAATATCCCATGGAGAATAGAAAGCAAGTGATCTTTGTTGTTTAACTTGTGAGAGACCATAGATCCATATTACAAGCAACGTACTTGTTAATTAAAAGGTTTCAGACGACTTACATGATATAGGTTAGGTTTAATTAACTTAGTTTAAGCCTAATCATCTGCTAGTGATAATTCCCAAATCATCTAGCTTGGACAATTTAAGATGGTAAGCGAGACCCATTTCATTATCTTCATGATTCATGGGCACTGCTTCCTACATAGAGCATACTAAATTTCAACTCCACTAATAGGTTTTCCTTGGCTCCATCTTTCTCTCTCAAGCTTTCTTAACTTAGCTTCATTAACGAAGGGTTGGAAATCACTAAACTCCATTATTTAAAAGCTTCTTTCCTTGTGTGGTGGAATTTGCTCTAAGTCAAACTCAAGATACCCCAAGATTTGAGTTTTCTTCTCCCATGAGAAACTCATCTCCAAGATCTCCATTAATGGAGGTTCGAAAATTTAGAGTTCATCAAATATTAATGAATAAACCCATTTCCAGACTTATATTTGAAGAGTAAATGTCTAAACATCATCTCCTCAATGATTTAGGCTCAAAGAACCCATCTATTGAGTCCTCTTCCCAAAATTGTTGGGTTCAAGACCTCCATTAATGGAGCTTTACTCATCTCAGAGCTTGCTTAGAACCCATTAATAGAGTGTGAGGATTAACATTTTTGAAAGAATTTAAGCCCTTAAACTTCGTTTGCAAAGTTTTGCAAGCTTTTATGAGTTCAAGTTCTTGCTCCTGCTGGCTGCCATGATTATAAACACTCAAACCCACCACATCATGAAGAAACCCACTATGCACCATGGCAAAGCTTGAATATAAGTCTCAATTAGGCACGGCTTACATTAGAGAGCAACGAGATACTTGTCTCCCAAATAGAAGACACCAATAGCTCCTTGCTCCAAGCACTTCATGAGGAAGAAGATGATTCTTCAATAAGGAAGAAGGTCCTTTTTTGTTTTGGTAAAATGAGCCTTTATGTAGGCATTTGAGAGCCGGCAAGCATGAAAAAAGGGGTCAGTGGGCACCAAAGATAAAGCCCGACGAGCTGCTGACTTTATGGCCAGTTGCTATGCATCATTTGAAGATCACCTTAACTAGAATTCGGTATGCTCTTCTGGTGGTAAATCTACCCAAGGTTATATGTTTGATGGCCTTAATGGACTATTGGATGCTTGAAGAGCATCCAATTAGATTAGGTTATGTCAATGTGAATCTTAATGCCTCTTGAGAGTAGTTTGGTAAGCATCAAAAGGAGTCTGATGGGATTCAAACATTGGAGGCTGATGATGGGGACTTAAAAAACCCATCCAGCCTCAAGCCTTGAAGGCCAGTGATGCTGCTGCTGGAATTTAGCAAGCCTAGTTATTGAGGGCTAGTGGCTTAGTAGCTTTGAAAGGAGCTGAAAACCGTCCATCCAGCATCCTTTGAAAACCAGTGAGTGCATGCAGAGTGGAGGCCGACAGGCACGGATGGCTAGATAGCTGGTGGACTTTGCATGATTTAGAGGCCAGCCGCATTGTTGGGTCGCTATTCAGTTGGAGGTCATCAACAATGTTGAGGATTCTAGTAGATTTTGCTTCTAATTAATGATGTTGAAATAGGGTAGCATGCTCAGGCCATCAGCTTGACAACATCCTGAAGGCATGAAAGTTTAGCATGGCTTGAAAACTATCTGGTTTTGGTCTGCATCTTTTGGAGGCTCATGATAACATTAGTTTGCTGCTATGTTTATTCGGAAGCTACCAATCATGGCCAGTCCTCAGCACTGGTGAGTTTGCATCCTCCATGTTTTCAATGTTGCTTCTGTTTTCTTGTATGCATTTGCATGAACAGTTCCAGGTGGTTGTCCATGTCCATTTTTCAATGCATAAGCATTTACTAATCCATTACGTGGATCTTTGTTGCACAGTCTTCATGATTTCAACGTGTTTAATTCATCTTGAAAAGGCTTGATTGAATTCTTCAATTCATTGCAGCTACATGCAGTTAGAGACCTTAAAGGCCAGAGAGATTGCAAGTTGTAAGACCATGTACCCTTGGCAAATTGGAGGCAAACGACTTATCATAGACCAGAGATCATCCACTTTGAATAAATTAAAGCATCAACACACCTCACATACGCAAATTTTACATGCACAAGACCATGCTGATTCACCATCACGTGATTATTAGAGGGTTGCATATTCTGGATGCTCCCATCTTTAATTGACTTGGCCCATGTAAAATACCACTTAAATGTTTAAATTCAAAAACCCAAGTAAATGGACTCCTTGCATGAGTTTGGTGAGTTGAAATGCCACGTAGCTTCAAAACAGATTTCAGATTGTTTGAAGGCCGACAGACTGGCATTGTGTGAAGACCGATGACCTTGTAGTATCCGAATATATGCTATTCATGTTATAAGGTTTAATCTGTGACATTAATTTAATGACTGAAGGGTCCTGACTTTGATCACTGAATTTTCATGACCCAACAGCCAGTTAGTCAACCACTCAGCAGCATTTTCTAAATACTAGAACAAGTTCTCTGGGTTTTAGAGAATATACACAATAAAAATTTCTGATCCTAAGTTCATAAATTATCCTATCCTAGAAAATATGTTAGAACTTTATGAAGTAAGGTTGGGGCATCTAACATATCAGAGGGAACTAACAGGCAGCTGTTCCAGCAGATGGTTAGGTAAGTTAAAAAATGCAACGAAGGGTGATGAGATCAAAAGCATCTTACTGAAGCAGAAGAATCACTCGTCAGTCCAGGTATCACTACCACAATGGGGGTTGTATCATCAGGAGATGAGGAAGCACTGCTTGAAACCACTGAACCAGCTGGAGAAAAAGTAATTACCAAAGTCACAATTCAATTTCTATTTCTAGAATAAAAAAAGTCGCTATCTTCCCCTTGATGTTGAAAAATGACAGATCCTTGGAACCATCTAAATCATCAACTCCAGACTACACGCTCAAAAAGGTTCAAAAACATAGCAAGTACATGATGCCAGAATTTGCAGATGATGTTCTAAATTTTGCAGATAATTTTCCAAATTAAGGCCTCTGCTTCTTGTCCATAATAAATTATGAAATGGGTATAAGCAAAATCACCAAGCATTCTCAGGTCAACATAACAGAGATTAGTAGCTAATCCTAACCTTCTCCTATGAGCAGAAAAACACCCAGCTAGCCTTCTATTAAGCACATAATACATTTTAAAATTGCACAAACAAGACTGTATAGTATTGTTGGTGATCACTATGCACAAAACATCACGTGAATATCTAAAATGGTGAGCTTCATAACGTTGTTAAAAAACATAGAAGCACAGAATGCAACAAAAAACCATAAATAAACAATAGCATTTAATTGTCTAGCATAACCATTTCAAATATGACTATAGAGGAAATGGTTCTTGGGCCCCAATATTTCAGAGTCCATGATAGGGACGTAAATTGGGTTGTTCAACCAAACCAGAGGGACTCATACCAAAAATGGGTTTTGATTGGGTTGGAGAAATGGGAAAATTGGGCTCGCAAGATCAGGTTCAACCTGACTCAATTTCAAATATCCTTAAATTACCTAAACTAATCCATGGCTATTGCATGGCCACCCATTGCTTACATGCACCTACTCATTTTCATACATTTCAATGTTGAAAACAAAATTTTAATACTTTTATATTATATTAACAAGACTTTTACTACAAAAGAATTTAAAATAAAATTTTACCATGATGGATATTGTCAACTCAATTTTTCAACTACAATTGTAAATCCCAACCCAACCAAGTTTTCTTAGGACGCGGTTAGAGTTGTCTTAAAATTTTAAAAATAGAGTTAAGGTTATGATTGGGTTGAGATTTTTGCAAATAGGATTTGGGTCAGTTTGACCCCAATCCAAGTCAACCTAACATGATTTACAACCCTAATTCACGATAGATGCAAAAGCAAGTTCGTAAAGAAGAATGATGCATTCTCATATTATCATGAAAGCTGCTTGACCATTCAAGGGTTCCTAATAACTCTGCCAATGGGTTCAGAGGTGAATCAAAAAAAGGACTATGCATATTCTTAGAATATTGGTTGTCAAGGTCCTCAAGGAACAATATTTGCTGCTGGGACAGGTATAGCTATACTGAGGATGCTACATCAATGAATGACAACGCAATGTTAGATGGATGACTAAAACAATGGACAACGTGACAAGGGGGCGGCAGAGGTAGGTAATTAGGCCATTGCCATAAGCAATGGAGACCAAGAATGGTGCCATTGGCAGGAAGTTCGTTCACAATATGGACACTAAAAGGTGAAAGGAAAAGCCGAAAAAGGAAATGGATGGAGAAAAGAACCCAATAAACCATACCTGGAAAGTGGAGATTGGAAATAGATTCATGCAGCTGACCACATACTGACAAAGGGGGAGGATAAAAAAAAAGCAGCAAGTCACAAATGTCATTATATCCAAATTAGTGATCAGCATTGAACCCAAGCATTGCGGGAATGACTTAAAATTTGCTCTATTTATTGGATTACAACCTAGGACCGAATAACTGCTCAATACAGATTCACAACTATTGTGATATTGGCAAACTATTAAGAAAAACGCAAATACATTAAACTTTACCATCGGGAAAAACGAGCCAATCCAATGCAATATTTCCGCCATCCGGCACATTGAATACTTGCCTGGAACAGAATAAATCCTCAGAGGTAAATGCTAAGAGTAGCCTGTTTCGCAAGGCATGAATTCACGACATAAGAATAATTCAAAACTCACCTCTTGTAGAGGAAATGAGGTGCGCCACGAAATATAGCAAGAAACCCTGTCTGGAAATGAGGACTAGAAAGCCATGGAGTCGGCAAATACCTTCAACGGATCAACAGCACAACGGCAACTTAATCACAATCCCTTTAGAAGAATAACCAAGAAAAACTATGAAAGAAAGGATTTTTGCAGGCATTGTGATCGAAAGATCTTCGACCTAATTATTCACCAGGGGATGCCCATCGACTGCACCGGCGGGCCACGCCCAACTATCACCCAGACATTCTTATGGACTATCACCCAGACATTCTTATGGAAAATGAACAACCATCTTTTGACCAGATAGTGATTGCAGAGTGGCCCACCAGATGAACGGCTGGGATCTCTCAACAGCCCTCCTTTCCCTTATACGTCCTGTCAATTTCTCGGGAAGAAAACAAAAACAGAAACTAAGCCCACCCAGGTTGATATGCAGCCACCAAAATTCCATTTTGGGAATCGAAACAGCAAACTTCTGTAACATTCAAATGTCCACACCACAATCCGCTGCAAGAAAAACCAATCGGATTGACAAATTCACCTGCCGCGAAGGACCCTGCACTTGGTAACGACGCCATGATAGATCTCGGAGCAGGGACTGAAAGTGAGGGAGACGGAATCTCCCCCGAATCCCCCAATCAGATCTCGGAAGAAATGGATTTCAAGAAAATTGTACAGGAAAATTACAGCAAGCAGGAGAAATCCCAACGCATAATGAGAAATGGGCATCATCAAGGCTGCCTGCACTGCCAGATCGAGGGCGGAGGAGTGCGCAGGTCCGGTGCTCCCCATTGCAATCAGCGGAGGAGGAAGGAAGGAGACAGGTGAGAAACGTGGAAAACGATGGCGGGATGGGATTGGCCTGCCTGTTCTTGGAATGGAATTGTATGGAGCCGTTGGGAAACGCCGTTTAGTCGACTGTGGGGCAATGCAGTGGGTTTGGGGTGTAGGGAGGATGGTAAATCTATCTGTTCATTCTGTAGACTTTTTGTAATTCGGATCACATCGGAACCGCTCATTTGTCTTTATATTATTTTCTTGCCTATTTTATTAATTTTTAAAATTTTTAGAATATCTCATAACGATGATCTATGGCTTACAACGCTAAATTGAAACGATGATCCATCTACAATGATACAAGTTTCACCTGAAATGTGGACTTAAAGCCTGATTGGTTGAATGAAAATAAAAAATAAATAAATAAAGAAGAGTGATAAGAGAATAATGTCAGTAATACATGGAATACTACTAATAATAAATAATAATAAACTTTTTATAAAAATAAATAAGTAGCGATTAAAAAATAATTATTATCATCATTATATATCATGTCTGGAAAGTTGTATATATTATTTTTTAATATAATAAAAATCAAGCATATAATAATGAAACACTTATTAAATTATAAAAGAACGACTCATCTTTTTTTTCAATGCTCGAGTTATGTTTTTATAAAAAAAATTTGCTTTCTTAAATATTAAAGTGACCATAGCAGAATGCATTTAGACCCTTAAAACCAAGATTCAGTATCAGCAAAAGCTATTACATTAATAATCCTCCTCATCATTATATAAATCTT
This sequence comes from Pouteria campechiana, assembly GCA_036873735.1. Classification (NCBI taxonomy): domain Eukaryota; kingdom Viridiplantae; phylum Streptophyta; class Magnoliopsida; order Ericales; family Sapotaceae; genus Pouteria; species Pouteria campechiana. The sequence goes on along the minus strand of JAYJMB010004421.1, from coordinate 785 downwards.
ATTCTAATCAATTGTAATTAGCAGATACTATACGCCCTTTATTACAAACATTAAACGAGTTGCTAAGTTCAAACTTAGCCCGGCGAAACCTCCTGTAAAAGAATTTTATCAGATGGGCATGCATGCCAAATAATATTGATAGATCAAAGCCGTTTGGTCAGGTGAGTGGAGAATCGTTTGCAGCCTAATATACGCTAAGAGTTTTACTTTTGTCAAACGATAAATGGCCAGCACAAGGAATAAGCAATCCGTCAGCTGGCTATGAATTGAATATAACCTGAAGAGGTTGCGTAGAGTCTTGAGACATCAATTCAACATTTCTTGGTTTATGGCACCAGTATCACAAAGATCTATATAGTTTAATATCTAGAGTTTAGATTTTTATAAAAATTACATTATATTATTTTTTAGTATCTAATTCTGATAATATTGAAATAAAGATCATTATTTTATATTAAACTCTTTACTTTTTGAAATGATATATTTTATTTTTGCTGGTATGAGTAACATGCTAGAGCTAAACTCTAGGCAATGTTGGGCATTGAAATGTATGCTTGTTTGATCTAAGTAAAAAAGATAACATAAAAAAATCAGATAATAATGTCGGCAATATAAGAACTACGTTAATCATAAAGCAAATGACTATAATCACAGTTTAATTAAAGTCTTTTAGATATTTATGAGGGCTTTTTGTACACAACCCTCCAAAGTTCTTAAATTTTGCAATTTGAATATCATTGCTTTCGATTCTACAAATAAAACCCTACTTATAAAAAATATATTTA
>JAYJMB010004420.1:0-12988 GCA_036873735.1 Pouteria campechiana | reverse complement strand
CATCATATATGGGACCAACAATTGGGTCTCGTGCAAGTATATACATTCATAAGTAATATAGAATAGGTGAATTGAGTATTGTTCCCATGAGGAAGTATGTTGTTATACACTAAGTACCAAACTTATATCAAATTAGTAATTTTTTATTAAGTGAATTAAAGCAGATGATATAAGAACTAAATCTAAGCAAAATACTGAAGTTGACAATTAGTAAGAGCTAAAGAATAAATATCAATAGAGGAAATATATAAGAATTCAACTTCATCTAGCAAGTCCACTTGTGTTGAATTATATTGAGTAAATTATCATTCCACTCATTGTCAATCGGATGCACTAAAGTATCTATCAACCTTTCTCAAGTGTCATAATAGGTGTGCCTATTCAAGTGATTTACTATGTCTCCATGCAAATCCAAATCAATAAACTCATTTAGCTTAAGCGTCTAAATGTAATATGTGCACTTGCAAGGTCATACTCACATGGATTGCACATGTACAATGGCTATCTCTAGGCTTCATTGCATCATATGTTCTTTGATTCAAGAGTCTATTCCTAATTCACCTATCCCAAGTATAAATTAGGAATCTCAATTCATGCACATGGTAGCTAAGCACATCCACACATTAAGCTTAGAAAAAAAAACCATGAGGAAATAGATAATTTAACTCAAAAATCAATCATCAACACAAGCTTCATTGCTAGGATCCATTTAACCCTAGAAAAAGAATATTAAAGCATCATATTTGAATGAAAGCTAACTAAGTAATTGATAAACATCATCATAATCCAAGTTTAATTGTTGATTCAAAAATAATAGATGAACTATAAAGAAAACAAGAACCGAATATCAAAGTTGTAGCAGCTTTCTCCAAAGATCTTCTTGCTCTAAGCTCTTCTCCTCATCCAATCCTCTCTGCTGAATTTTGTTCATCCCACTAAACTCTATTTTAAAAATCTTTAAAAGACCCAATTAGTAGGTTTTTAGTAGAACACGTCCATGAATTGCGATTCATTTATGCATAAAGATCTACTTATAAGAATAACTTTGTCTTTCAAGCATAAAAATAGGAGTTCCAAAATAAACTGAGTTGTTACATGTCCTAGTTTCCAAAGATAACTTTTGAAAATTGTAATACTCTTATGCAAAAAAATTAACCTTTAATTTGATGTCTCTGACTTCTTAAGATTGCAAAAATCACCTTCCAAAGATAACTCCAGTAGCTGAGTATTTTAGTAGTTGGGTGCCACAATATCCAGCTACTTCCAAAGATAACTCTCAAACAAATCTACGGACAAAATAGCCTTGCTACAGATGAATCTATTTTGACTTACACAAATTTACTTCATCTCTAGTTAGTCTACAAATAAACTAGCCTTGTTATAGACGAATCTACTTTATCTTAGACAAATTTCTACTTACTACAGACAAATCTCTACTCTGTATAGATGAAGTACTTCTAGAGTAGTTTTAGTATTTTGATCTTAAATTTCTCATACAAACTCAAAATTGAATGATTATTTTTGTATTAGACAAATAATTCGAGGGGATAAAACTTTTCTATTGATAAAATGTTTTTGATTCATCTATATTTTATGAGTAGTGGAGCCTTAAAATGATGCCTTATGTTGGATGAATTAGCAGATGAATGTGGAACTCTAGAGATAGTTGCACTATTTTAGCTATAAATTTCTCATAAAATCAGAATCATGTGATTCTTTAGAAATTGAAAATTTAAGAACAAAGGCTAAAACTTTTATGTTGAACACATTTTCCAAATCTTTCTCCATCAATTCTACAAATTTCTTTAAAGTGATGTCTTTTGTAATCTTCAATTTCATTTTACAAATTTTTATGTTTGCAAAAAAACAAAATTCATTAAGTGCAATGTTCACTTAAATGTCAACATAAACTACTGAAAACACATAAAAATAGAATCTTAAATATGTAAATTTAGATATAAAAATATGATTATTATGAGCTTATCACCTCCATTCTGGCGCCATGACCTCTATTCTGGTGCCGCGGTGCTAGCCCTGCTACCTAGTTCTCCTCCCTTGTTTTCACTTGAATTTTCTTCCATTGCTTCATACCTTTTTTTATATACTTTTAATCATCATTTCTCCACACAATAACAACATTAATTGTGTTATAAATTTCCCTTAATTACCAAAAATCAAATCATATAACTATACACACATGCTTTAACTTGCACACTTACATTTCACTCAAATTCAATACATATATACTTGGATTATTTCCTTTTTAAAACAAATTTATCCACCCCCATTCACCATTATAATTATGCCAAATACAATTATAATGTGTTCAAACTCAGGATTACCCAAAATTAACACCTCAGGTGTTAAAGTTATAGTTCTCATTCTTCCCAATGCAATCAAGGGGAGGCAGGTAAGAGCTCCCTTCAATCCCAAGCCTACTGATTGCTCTAGAAGGTATGCACTTAACAAGGTTTCCATGGACTGTGCTCAACCTACTAGGGGAATTAGAAGACAACTAGTAGAGAAGAGCAAGTCTAAGAGGAGGTCAACTCACAAGTTGACTATTCAAGAAAAGAAAGAAGGAAAGAAGCTACCATCCAAAAAGCATATTGAAGTGGGAAGAACTATTAGTTCCCGAAAGGTGGCTTAACCCAAGAGGGGAGGAGTGAATTGGGTTTATGAAAATTAATCGCTTAACCCTTGCAAGATTACCTCCCCTCTTTTCATGCTTGTATGTAGTGCAATATGAGATGAATACTAAAGAATGAAGGGCATAAATAGTAAAGCAATCAAATGCAGAAGCAACAAGATTTTATAGTGGTTCGAGCACTCCATCCTTACATCCACTCTTCCAAGAATGCGCACACTTTGTGTCTTGGGTGATGCATTCTCAATTACTACTAAAGCCAATTAGACTGATGCTCTAATTTGGACACATACAAGTTTCCAAATATGCTTCAAACAAATGCCTTCTAGTTTTAAACATTGATAGATCAATTCAAACAATGAGGAACAAATTTTGAACACAAATATGACTTCAAAAGGGGTGAAATATAGTTTAGAAAAAGTGAAGCAGAATTTTGGAAGCAAGCAAAGATTCATACAAAAGCAGAACCAAGTTCGGGCATAAGAAAAGTATTAAGTCAAGAACCAGAAGTCAATGCTATTTTGATGAACTAAACTCATTCAAAATCAGTCTGCATCATGTCTCTTAGCCTAAAATTTAACTTCAGACATTGCCAACTCATCCTCAGATGAAGCTAGAATTCATTTGTGTGGACAAGATGACTCATGCCTCTTCTTAGTCTGAAATTTTACTTCAAACACAGTGAAGAGTTTTGGGACAAAGCCACTCAGTTGTTCAATTAGTCCTAAGTTAGTATTCGAGTAGAGTGAAACAATGAATGAACTCTTCAGTATGATTTTCAGTCAAAAGCACTTTCTTCTTTGTTTCAAATGTACTTTAGATAAAGAAACTGTGAATTCACTTCAATGGGCAAAAAATCTTGATGACTCGCTCACATTTAATGAACATCATTTTCTCCATTGAGTAAATTTTAAATCCCAGTTTAAAAGTGTTGGGAATATTGTATGATTTTGACAACAATAAAACTTGTCTTAAGACTTGATCTATGCTAATGATGATTTTAGTCTAAGAAGCCAAAATGAAGATAAATATTCTTGGCATGAATAATCATTATTGTAACATTTTGAATTCAAGCAAATTACATAAATCATTTTAGAGAATGAAGAATTCATTATGATCCATAGTGCATTAATCTTATTAAGTATATGTTGGATAATAGATATATCATGTACTTTATGAAGTTATCACTTTAAGTTTTCATTAAAAAATACAATATGTGATTTATCCATGCTCTATAGTTGTGAAAATCATGTGGGGATAAATATATTTTGATAAGTGTGCTTCATAGAGGATATTCTTTACATGGAAAAGAAATAGTGCTTAAATGACATATCGACACTCTAACTTATGTATATTATATGTGGATAAATGTATTTTGATTTATAATGAAAAATATCAAGTAAATAATGTGACAAAAGCATGGAAATATCCAAGTGCAGGTTTGCTGCTATAGTAACTTTGCTACAGTACTACTATAGTGCCAGACGAAGTGGATTGTCTAAAATGAAGTAAAGCTTCAGATAAATTAGCAGATGAAGTAACAAATGAAGTAGAAGATGAAGTTCAAGTTAGCAAATGAAGTAGCAGATGAATTTCTATAGTAATTTGCTATAATAATTTGCTAGAGTAACCTACAATAGTACCTACAAACAAAGCTTCAGACAATCAACAGACGAAGTAACAGATAAAGTTTATAGTGATCTGCTACAATAACATGTTATAGTCACTTTGCTACAGTAATACTAGATAGACTTTTTAAGTAGGTAGATTCGTCTGATACTTACTTTAGACAAAGTGGTGCTACAATAATGCTGCTATAGTATCAATAGACAAACATATTTGTTTGATACTTACTTCAGACAAAGCAGTGCTATAGTGATTTGTTATAGTAACTTGCTACAGTGAAAATTCACTGTTTTCAAATATAAAAAATTCAACACTCAGCAGCTGTTATATCTTGTAACAATAATCTTCTAAGAAATCTACAACCTTTTTGGATTGTATAAATAAATAATTCATTTAGAAAGAATGAAATGCTTGAAGGTTCTAAGTGCTAAATAAGAATTAAATATCAAGAACACATTCAAATCTTCAAGATAAGGATTGCAAATATTTGTTCTAACCATCTACCACATTTTATAAAGTTTGAGTTACAAAGATTTGAAAATATGCTCAAATAAGTTAGTCTAAATACTCTATTCCAAATCTCAAGAAATAATGAAAAGGCAGCGGATGGAAGAAGAAGTTTAGAGAGTAAAATACATTCGTCTAAAAATGAAGAAGCCTAAATTCTTCTAGAATCAACCATGGACAAAGTAGGAGATGAAGAGACTCTGTCTAGCTAAAAAAAGACTTTGTCTGATATTAACTTTAGACAAATGCAATAAAGCATCGGTCAAAGTGGAGCAGCTAAGTTTGTCAGAATTTATTGTCTTCTTTCCAAAATCATGAATCAAGTCAGAGCTGCAGCATCTCCTCATTCATCAATTGTCTGAACCAGCTATTCACCTTCTTCTATGTTAAGGTTGACACAGCAGAACGGCTCTAAATATATGGGAATTAATTAGAAGATGGCATTTTCAAATAGGAGATTATCAAAACAGTCTTCTATATTTATTTCCTACTCATCTTCTTTCTTCTCTGCATTTAATGAAGATCATCTTACTCTAATGGTCAAGCTTTTAAGAGAGTTATTTAAGAAGAAGAGATGAGACAATTCAAAGGTGGTGAAGGAAGAAATTTCGAATGAGTTTAACCTTATGCAAATCCTTCCACCCACGGCTAAGAGCTTAAACTATCATCTATCTTTTATGAGCTTCAATCTGCATATCTATACGGCATTGAGTTTACATTTTGGAAAGATCTTTCTATGTTGTTAGAGCTATAAAAGATTTCATCTTCCCCTGTGGTTTATTATAACACTTTGTAAAGTTTATAAGTTTTCTAGTTAATCTGAATCTAGAGAGTTGTTGGTGACCTCTAGAAAACCAACAAGTTTGCTCGTGATCTTCGAAACCAGTGAATTTCCTAATGATCTCGTGAAAACTAGAAGAGTATTGGGAGTACTATGTTCTATAGCTAGAATCCAAAAGAGTGTTGGAAACATTGTTTATACCCCTAGAGCTGGAATCTAGAAGAGTTTGGAACATTTTTTATGCCCCCTAAAGTTAGAATCTAAAAGAGTACTGGGAGCACTATTGTTTTTCCGTTATATGGGACATAGTGAAACCTAAGGCACAATAAGTGTTGATGTAGGGACTAGGTTCCTAAACCACTATAAAAATTATTTTGTTTATGTGTGTGTTTGTTTACTTGCTTTATCCTTCATGTACTTTATAGTTTTATCATTCACTTTATATCACACCATATATAAGCACAAAAAGAGGGAAATGGTCTAAGAAGGGTTAATCAATAAATTTTTATATACCCAATTCACTCCTCCCCTCTTGGGTATGGTCATCCTACGGGAACCAACAAGTGGTATTAGAGTGGGCTACATAACTAATTGTAGAGATCTGCATGGCTAAGTCAATACTATCATCCTCTATGTTCTGCGAAGGATACTCCACCTCCCAACTTTCAGATTATGATGGATCCAATTATGTACAATGGAAGAAGAGATTGGAAATATATCTTATGGCCAATAACCTTCAGCTATGGAAAATCATTTTCATTGGCATAAGTGAGGATAAAGTGAGAGCACAGCAAGAAAATGTCAAAACTATGAATGTTCTACAATATGCTCTTTGCCCCACCATTTGCAACTTTGTCTTAACCTGTAGAAGTGCAAGAGAAATGTTGGACAGGTTAAGGATAATTTATGAGGGGCAAACTAATTTGTACTCAAATGAAACTAATGTTGCTATTGAGGTTAATTTGCCTGCAAGAAACCAAGTAGAAGAAAACGAGGAACAACCTCCAACAGAAAAAAGACTCATGGGTTGAGAGGAAGCAACCCAAAGAAGAAGAAGAAAGTGCTAAGCTTCGCACTCAAATTGAAAAACAAAAGGATGAAGCAATTGAGACATCCTCACAAGTTGAGGAGAAGAAATCTCAAGAAGAGATTGAGATTCAAGAAGAAGATTTGTAATAGTTTAAATTATAATTTCTCACAAGTGTACAAACATATAGTTATTAGTGTGCAATGCAAGGGTTGAGCCCAAAGAGAACGGTCAAATTGAATTAATTAATTTTAGTTATTGAACTATCCTAAACTTAAAAGAATGCATTTACAACTATATGAGTATGAGTAATGATTGATGTAATTTTAGAATTTGGAAGCTTAATCAAATGAAAGTAAATCAATGGTTAAATATAATGTAGAGAGATTAGCAAGATGCAAAATTCTAGGGATCCAATTTCACTACTAGATGATGCCCCTTTGCTAATGGAATGTTAGACTTAATGCCTCATTTGGGTTCATCCTTTCAAAAGTAAGATTATTACAGTTAGATGTACAGGTTTAAATTAAGTGTTTTGACTCATTCCAATTACCTTTGGTGTATAGCATAACTGAGGTGAAAACCCATTGAGCTCAAGAACTTAAGAACCAAAATAATATAGTTTAGCATATGGTGTCTAACTTAACCATCCATCATTCTTATTTAAGGGAGCTCATGGTTTAGCATATGGTGTGTACCTTAACCACATTTTGATAATTAATCTAACTTATAATATTAGTGATCAAGCAATAAAATAAGTTAAATCATTGCAAACAACATCATGAACGAAACAAGATCATATAACATTAATAATATCCAACAATCCATAACAAAGAGTATTAAAAAGCGTTATATCTTCACCCTAGATAAAGAGTTTAGTTCATAAGAGAAACTAAAATAACTTCCTTAAATAGGATGATAATAATGAAGAACATCTTTCCTCCTTCTTCTTTCTTACTTGCAATCCCTTCTTCTTCTCCATAAGAAATCTGCTAGAAAAATGGCCCCCAAACCTCATAGAAAAACTCCCAAAACAAAAGTGAGAAGAACCCCAAAAAACCCTAGCTTTTTCTTTAAAAATCCCTAAGATACACAATGTGGAAAGTCCACAAAAAATATTGGCCCTCTGTTGGTGCCACTTGTTGCCCGACAAGTGTTGGTCTTTGGTCCTGGCACTGGTTGGGTGTCTTGATTTTATGTTGATTTTTTACTCCTTTTGTAGTTGTTTTCTTTTTCAAACTTTGAGCTTCTTGTTTTTCATTCTTTTTCTCTTCTTTTTCATCTTCAAAACACCTTGAAAATCCAATAAATGAGCATGAAATTCATCTAAAAGAGATAAGGATTTGCAAATAACTAAGCTTAAACATGTGTAATAGAAGTAAATGAAATTCACTCATCAATACCCCCAAACTTACTTATTTGCTCGTCCTCGAGCAAAATAGAAACAAAAACACAAAGGACATAATTATAACATAGCAACAACACACAAATTCACAAATATGACAATGAATATTGTTCTCATTCATTAATCAAAAACCTCAATAAAATAAGCATTGTTAAGAAGATCTATCAACACATCACATGTATTTCAATTTTTAACCAAGTCTTTTCCTTTCCACCTTAGATTCCATGTGCATGTGCAAAAATTATAGTCATTTCAATCTACATCTTTTCACACTTACATTCATTTATTTTGTGTGCTCTATTACTATCACATTCCTCATATTTTTTTCTTTTTTTTATTTTTAGATGACGTTTATTTTTGAATGTGATCCCCCCTATTACTTAAGTTGTATTACTATCACAACCCTAAACTTGTTTTCTTTCTTATTCATAGAAATGTAACCCCCCCCCCTATCACTTGGACTGTATTACTATTATACCCCCAAACTTATTTTCTTTTTGAATCATAGATATGTGATCCCTCCAATTAACAAAGAGTTTTTTACTCTTGTTTTCTTCTATCTTATCTAATGTTTGTCTCAACATAGTTACAATGCATTTTAGAATCAAAATTGATCCATGCATACTTAGTCTCTTAAACGCATGCTAAGCATTCAAAGATTTTGAAAGAATTGGCTAATTCACTATGATTAATGTGTAGAAGGAATCTGTGGAAAATTAGACTAACGATCAAGTCAAGCATTAAAGACATAATGAATCTATCCTTTTCAACCTAACTATTGCAAAATATCACATACATGTCATTGATTTTATATGATGACCCTAATCAATGTTCCAAAAACACACAACTCAATCCAACCATAGCTATACTCAAATAAGACACTCACAATAAAAATTTTAAACGTAACACATAAACTACTCAAACTTGACAAACAAACTAAATACATAATACACAAACTAAACAAACTAAAACAACCCTCAAACTTAGACATAAACATCTATAAGCAAAAATAAAATGCTAAAAACCCCCAAACTTAAACACAACATTGTCCTCAATGTAGAATAAAGTAGTTGAAAACAAGGATTTCCTTGAAATGGATGGATCACTCGTCTGAGCTGTCATCTTCTACCCAACTCAAATCTTCGCTTGGTATGCTAGGGAGTGTAGGTGGAGGTGTGAAGATAATGGAGCTATTGCCTTTTTTTTTTTTGAGTGTCCGGCATTGGCTGCACCCACTCGCTTTCTCCTCATGCCTCCTTGTGTTTTTCCAGTGTTAGAGGTGCCCTATTGTTGCCTTGAAGCTCTATTTTCATGCTAGTTCATTACCTTATTTGATGTCCTTCCTTGAAATCTTTATTTATGCATTAACCTTTTAAACATGAAACAATAATGTATTAAGTAAAGCAGATAGGAAAAATAGTAATGTAATCTAACAACCTATTAATCAAAGCAAGTTTATTTAAACTAATGCAACTAATATATTTATTAACTATATCTAAGAAATTAAAATAACTATAAGATAAAACAACTTAAGCTGCCTCCAAAGAAGCACTTTATTTAATGTCTGAGCAAGACAAACTCCCTTTTTCTACAAAATTTTCAATTTCCCACACTTTATTCAGTTGCATTAGGGCGTCCTCTCTATTTTATTTCTTTGCACAATGTACATTAACTTTGAAAGTGCTCCTGTCTTTTGGATTCTTTAGTTGAACCATGCCATGAGGAAACACTTGTGTGACATGGAATGGACCAACCCAACATGATTTCAATTTTCCTAGAAACAAATGCAAACGTGAGTCATAATGCAAACATCTTAGCATTCTCATATGCCTCATTCCTCAGCTCCTCAAGTTTATGAAGCTGAAGTTTCCTCTGTTGTCCTGCCTTTTCCATATCATAATTCAGATGTTTCATAGCCTAGTGGGCCTTATGCTCCAACTCAAAAGGAAAATGGCAGGCTTTTCCAAAAATAAGTCTGTATAAACTCATTCCAATTAGGGTCTTGAAGGTAGTCTTGTATGCCCACAAAGCATCATTCAGCTTCATTACATAGTCTTTCCTTGAAGTGTTCATAGTCCTTTCTAGAATTGCTTTTATTTATTTATTGCTGACTTCTACCTGCCTTGACGTTTGTGGATGATAAGGTGTTGCAACCTTGTGAGTGGTGTTATACTTTTTTAAAAGAATTGCAAAAGCCTTATTACAGAAATGAGTTTCTCTATCACTAACGATATCACTTGGAGTGCCAAACTTGGAAAATAAATTGTCTTTTAAAAATCTCAGTACAACATTAGGATCATTCATTTTAGTGGCCATGGCTTCAATCCATTTGGACACATAATCTACAACGAGCAAAATATACTGATTCCCATTAGATGGTGGGAATGGAACGAAGAAATCAATGCCCCATACATCAAAAAGTTCAATGATAAGGTTACCTGTAAGTGGCATCTCATCTCTCTTTCCAATGATTCTTGTTCTCTAACATCTGTCATAAATAGCATAAAAAGCATGAGCATCCTTAAAAATTGTTGGCCAATAAAATTCAGATTAAAAGACTTTTAGAGCAATTTTCTTCCTTCCAAAATGTCCTCCACAACTAAATATGTGGCTATGTCTCAGAATACTCTGCTACACATCTTCCGGAATGCAATGCCTAATGATTTGGTCTTGGTATATTTTGAATAGGATGAGTCATCCTAGAAATAATGCTTTGTCATTGTCAACAACTTTCTTATTCCTTACAAGTTCAACAAATGATTAAAAATTTCTTTAACCAAGTAATTTACAATATCAGCGTACCAAGGTTCACTCCCCTTCACAAAATACAATTGCTCATTGGAAAGATCTCATTCATAGGAATGTTTTCCTTTCCTCTTTCTTGCTCAAAGTCAATCCCTTCCACCAATTTGGATAAATGATCTGCTATAACATTCTCACACCTCTTTTTGTCCCTGATTATCAAATTGAACTCTTGTAATAATAAAATTCACTTGATCAAACTGAGCTTGGCATCTTTTTTTGTTAGCAAATATCTTAGTGCAGCATGATCTAAATAAATAATTACCTTTGAGCCAATCAAGTAAGAACAAAATATTTCCAAAGAAAACATAATGGCATACAATTCTTTTTCAATGGTAGAATAATTTAATGAATAACATGAGGTAATTTATCTACTCTCTATTATAAGACAGCACCAACTTTAAAGTCTGATGCATCACACATGAGTTCAAATGGAAGAGACCAATCAAGAACTGCCAGAATAGAAGCCGATGTCAATTTTTCTTTCAAAGTATTGAAGGCTACAAGGCACTCCTCATCAAAATTAAAAGTTACATCCTTAGCTAGCATATTACAAAGTGATCTAGAATTTTTTGAGAAATCTTTAATAAACTATTGCTAAAAACCTATATGACTAAGAAGCTTCTAACTCCCTTGATTGAAATTGGTGGTGGCAACTTTGCAATCAATTCAATTTTTGCCTTATCTATCTTAATGCCTTTACTTGAAATAATGTGCCCAAGGATAATTTCCTGCCTTACTAAAAAGTTATACTTTTCCTTAGTATCAAATTCATTTCCATACATCTTTTAAGCACTAAAGTTATGAAGGAAGTCATCAAATGAGTTTCCAAAAACACAAAAAATCATTGAGAAACATCTCAATAAAGTAGGTATTTCTTTGAGCAATGGAAAGGCCTTTCCCAATGTGACTATGCATTCCCATATTATGCATCTTTCTTCTCACAATACGGGGCAATAAAGGCGAACATTACACCATCTCAAGGCGAAATGATAGAGATGTTCCCCTTCAAGAGGACGAATTCCTCGCACTTGTGCTTTAGAGAACTGAGAGGTGTAGTCATGGAATCTGCGTATGAATGCTTTAGATAATGCTTCCCAAGATCTGAATGATTTGGCTAGCAATGTTACGATCCACTTTAGGGTGTTGCTATTACCAACCAATGAAAATGGGAAGCTCCTGATCGCATATGCCTTGTTTTGCGACATCATTCGCATTAGGGCTTGATACTAGAATAAATGTCCGATCTCAACCTTATAGCTTTCTTTGAATAACTTCATCATAGGCCACCCTAAGTAACTAATTTGTTTAGTTTCTGGAACTGCCATTAAAATAGAGACCCTCATGTAGTGCAAGTATTCAAGGACCCTCACAATGTGCGATTCAATGAACACTTGTTACTTTGGTTGGTCATCCATTGCTCTCATTTTCTTCTTTTCAGCTTGATCAAATGTCTCTATGAAGTTAGAAGGCACTCAATGATGGAAATAGGCCCTTTTTACCAGGCAAAGATGGATTTCTTCTACCTCTATGCAATCAAACAATTGCAGATCACTCCAAGCAGCGTCCCTCCATTTGTGAACATAATTAGCCATGTTCTCGCCATAATGCTGATCCTAGTTAATAAGAGAATTCTTGATTTCTTCCTTTCTTTTAGAAACGAAGCAAAGTAGAAACATATCTTGTAAGAGGACCCATTCTTTGGCACCCTAAACTGCCTGAGTTTGGAACTAGTTCTTCTCACTTCTGAGGAGAGTGAGCTTCGAAAATTCTGATGCATCTTTGCGAGGTCTGGATTTTCTCCACAGAGCTCGTCAGCATAGTAGAGGAGGTGTGTGAATGTCAAATTATCGACATTGAATACGGTGAAACCTTGGCATCGGTGCTCTCTTTGGCAATCACGCCTTCTATGAGAGCGTTCTCACTTCTTGTTTGGTTGGCTAGTGGAGGCTTCTCCTTCACTAATGTGATAACAAGACGCCGCTATTGGATATTCAAATGGATTATCCCCATTAGAGCTTAGGTTATCCCCAGTTTCTAAGTCTAGCAAATTATCCTAAAATGTCGTCCATACTTCGTCTACAGCTGACGAAAACAACGGCGATGGCTCCCAAGCATAGAGCTCTGGACACCCTTGAGCAAGGTAGGCTCTTTTCTTCTTTTTCCCCACCATATTCTTGTAGAAGGATTTAA
>JAYJMB010004419.1:0-12990 GCA_036873735.1 Pouteria campechiana | reverse complement strand
CGTCAAGTTATGGCAACCATCAAGTTTTTGGCGCCGTTGCCGGGGACAGATGGAAGCCATCAAGTTTTTGGCCATCATTCTCCTTCATCCATGTGCTCATTTCTAGCTTTTTCTATATACACTTAAAGAATCCTTGCACTATTTCTTAGTTAGCAGAATCAAACAGATGTGAAATTTATACAATAACTTAATTAGTGCAAATCCACTTTTAACATAGAGTAGTATACTTTTGAAAATCTTGACTACATAGTAAAGTGATCATTTGAATAAATCATTCATTACTCAGATTATTTTATTTTTCATAGGAAAGTTTTTTCCTTCTAAATTTTATGAATGTTAGATCTAGATTTTACTAGTTTTCTTCTACATAGATAATTATAAACCAAGGCAAACATTCTGCTTTAACATAGCTAACACTGAATTCTTTGAACTAGCATATTTATGAATTACATTGAAGATGATAACTAACGTCTTTGAAAGCTTCAAATTTCAATATCATTTTTCATAAATAATTGAATCAATTATGAAATTTCAATAAATTTGAGCATAATTAATCATTTGTATGCTTTTTCGAGATCGCACATTATTTTTAAATTTTAATTCAATTATACGCCTCTTTGGCATACTTATCCACAAAGCATGTTGACTGTTTAGATAACATATTGTTTCCTTTTGCCTAATTATCTCTAGAGTTCTTTCTCTTGTTTTAGAATTAGATGATGAATTTTATTTGACTGGATTCATGCATAAGTGAATTGATATTAGAGACAAATAGGTAAAATTCTTATGAAGAAATTTAAGTTTGAATATCATACTTGCACTTACATTGTCTTCTTGATCTTTGGTTCCTATGAATATTGTCTTTTTCATTTTGTGTCTAGGAACCATTTGTCTTTTGGAGGAGGTTGATATTTCTTCTTTTCTTCATCTCCTTTCTTTAAATTATAACTTTTTTGATGAGGGGTGCTTAGTTATACCTTTGAAAGAAGAACTCTTCTTCTTTTTCCTTATTGATGAAGAACTCTTCTTCTTCTTCCTTATTGATGGCCCTCTTTTTCTTTTCTTCTTTTTCTTCCTTATTGATGGCCCTCTTTTTCTTTTCTTATCTTTCTTCTCAAGTTACTCCCCCTTATCCTGAGAGGATTTCTTAATTGATTTAGCTTGTTCAATATCTTCAATTTATGTTTGAGGTTTTGTAATTCCTTCTTTATTCTCTTTTTGTTGAATTTCAATCTCTTCTTGAGATTGCTCCCACTCAATTTATAGTTGTTCTTTAATTTGGAACTCTTCTGCCTCCACAAATTTATTGTCTTTCTTCTCTTCTTCTTCTTTAGGAGATTGATCCTCTTTTTCTTAATTTCCTGCACTCAAGTCAATCTCAATAGAAAGATTAGTTGCATTTGAGTGCACTTTATTTTGCCCCTCAGAAATTATCTTATGCATGTCCAAGATTTCCTTTGTTTTTTTACAAGCTAAGACATACTTGCAAATGGTGGGGCAGAGAGCATGCGATGCATTTTTCCATCTTATAAAATTTCTAATTTCTATAAAAAAAAATTAAAAAAATTTGGCAGAGTTTCCTCTAAAGTATATATGGTTCCCTACCTATACATTATACACCACATAAGAATACAACTTACAATCAATGATACATCTTTAACGAAAATCATAAACACATTCATAAAAGACCAAAACTTACCCATAATTGCCCAAAATTGTCTCATATCATGATGGCAATACACATACTGGTTACATATTACAAGTCCATCTACAATATTACAATCATTTATACATTACATGCCAATACATTTAATCCACTATGCATCAATTGAAATTAAACACATAAAATCCCATGTTATTTCCTAAAAACAAATCACATCTTCTAAATAATCCTCCAAGCACTTATCTTCATCTACTACTAAAATGAAAATAAAAGAGTGAGTCTTTACAAACTCAGTAAGTAGGTAGAAAAGACAATGATAATCAATTCAAAATAAGATATTCAAAACCACTCATAACTACAAGTACAATAATGCACTCATATGATGAAATCCAAATCCTCCCCAATAATCACATATCATGACAATGGCATAAAATCATTCTGTACATTACCTCATACTTGTCCATATGCATTCTCACATCATTATGGATATACATATCTAATAGAATGATAGACCACACTAGAAATGGATAATCATAATATATTTTCTTTTTCTCTTATACCATGAGTTAACAATAATATCAATTCATATACAACACATTACTAAGCAATATAAGGGGATACTTAGTATTCCTTATCAATTCATGCCTATACAATGACATTTAATCTCTCCAACCATAGCCATATAAATATTGCATTATAAACAATCAAAATATCATGCCCAAATGCAAAGCCATGGAATACTTTTCATTTCATCCATATGCACATTTAGAAAATCTCATAAACTATATCTATAAACAATTTAAGAGGTGACTAATTCACATAGGTATTCACAAACCATAAATAACAATCACAGAGTGATTTTAGTTCTCTTGATCCATATATTAACTTATGCATAAATAAGAGAGTCAAGGAATACTAACTATCTTCATCTACTTGTCCCATCTGTCTTCACAGGATTAACAAATCATACATCACATTATTATAGAACAATTGATATACCCATACTTGGACACCACCCCATAGCATAGAACTATAAATCAATATACAACAATGAGATATCCAATATCCCCATCCATTCACACAAGTTAACTATAATTGTGTGATATTCACTACCCTTATCCATGCATCCATTCAAATAATAGGATAGCCTACTTACCTTAATGGTGAGTAATCCACAAGTCCTCAAGTTCCTTGACTTAGCTCCCACTCAAAATTCAAGTCACCCTATTTTAACACCTATGGTGTTGAAATTTGGGAAAAATTCTTTGCATTTTAGTAAAGTGAAGAATTGAAGTGATAAACAGTGATTTATAAAGAAATTTGTTATGAAAAACTGAATTGAACAAAGAGAATGGCTTCATTAGTAGTTTTGAGTTAAATTGATCCAAGTAATGATTTTGAGTTATGTATATGACTTTAGCGACTAATGAAACATGCATATTAAGCATAATGTGACATATATGAGGTTTTAAATTGAACTTTAAAGATAATCTTTCAATTTTGAATCATTGAGTCAAATGTTTTGCAAAAAGAACTGAAATGGTGAATTTAGAAAAAAAACATATATATGATCAATGTGAATGGCATAAGATAGTTATTATGTTTAGTGTAATGTGTGTGAAACATTAGCTTGATTTTTGGATGTAACTTGGAATAAAAATAGCATATGGAGTTACTTATGATAGAAAATTTAGTTAAAATGAACTAAATAGGTGATTTTTGGCAATTGACCTCAAAAGAGATGGAAAATAGCATGAAAATATTTTATTTTAGGTATGTGATGTGTGGGGAATCTTGGTTTAAGATTTGGATGCATTTTGGAATGAAAATGACATGTGACGTCATTATAGCAGAAAAATTCAGAGAAATTCAGTTAAAAATAATTGAATGAGTAATTTTTAGAAATTGACTTCAAATAAAGTGGTAAATAGCATAAAGATTTCAAATAAAGTGGTAAATAGAATAAACAAGTCTTATTTCATGTATGTGATGTGTGACTATTGGGATATTTGAAGTGTTTGATGTAAAATGGGGACTATGGTGATTTTTCATAAGTATAAAAGTTGAATTTAGAAAATAAAAGATTTATTGTGATTAAATTTGGACATAGATAATGGAGTAATGTGAAAGAGTGTTTAACATGAAAGTTGTAAATCATGGAATTATCTTTCCAATGTAACCAAAATCACTCAATTTGGTATGGTATGAGAAAGTTATGGATAAAATACAAAAACATCTCTGAACGGGCAGCAGGTTAATGTAGCGGCATAGGGATTCAGTGTCACGACACCTATGTCGCGACACAGGAAATCTATGTCACGACTTTGGGCAGTCAGCGAAGTCTATGTCACTTTCCTATGTCGTGACATTGACTCTGTGGCATGCCAGAGCACCAAAAAATGTGATCTTTTAAAGCCCTAAACCCATTTTAATTACACTTCTTCCTTCCATTTTCGCTATTTTATGCCCCAACCCATACCCTAGCTTTGCTATGCTCAAATTTATGTCATTTTTACTAGAAAATAGCCTTGTCTAAATGGAAAATCACTTGATCTCCCATTTGAACCTGAGTTTAAGCTATTTCAACTGTGGAAAATGATAGAAACGTCTAATTTCCATGAAATGGAAGGTGCAACATGGAGCTAGGAGCTTGGTTATTCATTTAGGGAAGACGGCTACCCTTGTGAATGACGTTAAGCCCAATTTCCCAACTAAATCTCTAATTTTAGATTTTTAGGGTTTGGAGAAATGATGAATATTTGGGCTTAAATCGATATATATGATTATAAATACATGGGGAAATGGTTTAATACATTGATTATAGTGATTTGGCATAATAAATTATGAATTATGCTAAGCTAGGGTTTCCAAGCATAGTAAAATTTGGGCGTTTCATAATTTTCCTTGAATTAAACATGGGGTTATTAATGGCATAATTAGCATGTTCTAGAACATATATATGATGATTTGAACTAGTGGAAATGAATTTTGGGCTATGCCCTAGGTAAAGATGAAAGAGGGTTTTTGTATTTACGCAATACGAGCCACAAATCGACTAGATTAAATGTCTGATTAGATTGTTATTGAAGATAATTGTATGTTGGTTATATTATATGATAATCATGTATGATTGAAAATGGAATTACTTAAGAACCCTCATAGAGATATTATGATTTACATTGTGCCTATTAGCCATTTGATGAAATGTCCCAATGAGGGATAAATTGATTTTGATTATGACTCTAAGACCCTTATAGAAGGGATGGAATGATTAATCATTTGGAATGGACTTAGAGTTTAATTGACATATTGTAAAAGTTAAATGGATGTTTAGCATATGGCTTTAGATTGTACATTGACAAGTATACACTTATATATTTGGGAAGTATATGGGTACATCAATCATTGTACCTAATTCAGTAATTTGAAATGAATCAGTTCGAGTTATGTTTATAAATGAATGGGAATTTACTTTGTAAACGATGATCTGAGAAGGATGAAAATGAATTGAGCTAGAAGAGTGTATGACGATTTGTCTGAAGGTAAGTAGGCATTTATTTCTACTGAATGGATAGGGATAATGTATATCCCATTTGTTTGAAATTCGGGCATGTAAGTTTTGATTGGGGATAGTGGGCATCCCATGTTTGATCAAAATTGATGTTGTTTAGTTGTAAGGGATAATGGGTATCCCTTGGATTAGAATGAAAGGGATAAGGGATCTATATGTTTAATTTGAAGATTGGTTCAATATGAGTTTGATTAATTAAGTGTAAACATCATGGATTTCTTTATTTGTTATTCATTGTTGGATACCAATTGTTTGATATGACATGAATTATTTATGGATTAATTATTGTTTATTACATTTGTCTACTTACTGAGTTGCCGAACTCACGCCTTCTTGTTTAAATTTTTAGTTGAAGCAAAGGATTTTTGAGAAAGACTGAAGACTTATGAAGTATGATGGATTAGGGTTAGTACCCCTTTTTGTGTGTATTCGTGTAATGATAATATCAGTATATAATTGTAATTGAAAATTTGAATGTTATATATTAAATATAATCACATGGCATGTCATAATAACAGAAAAATGTGCATATTATGTATTTTGGAATAAGCTAGGTTATTGTCATCATGGTGTGATACAGATTCTGGGTTGTGGGTAAGCAGATGTCTGTGCCTACAAATTGTATCATTGCAATATTTTAATTAATATATAATTTTAAAGGTGGAAAACTCATCTATTTAGGTTAGGCTCTGCCAAATTTTGAGTAGAGCACCCCACCCTAAAAGTGGGCAAATTTAGGTGAAATACAGTGCAAAAATGATAACGTGTGCTTCGGAAGGTGAGGCGTGACACCTATACATATAATAGACACCAAAATTTAACTTTACATATGTTCTAAGGAAAATTCTACTCAATTCACAAAATAAGAAAAACTCACTTATTATTAACTATCTCATTAGGGTTTTCCTTCATCTCCTTGCCCAATTATAGATTCCAATTACTCATTTCGATGATGTTTATCATTTACCTCAAGTTAGAATTCCATATGAATCAAATTTGGAGATTTTCATTCAATTCACTCATTTAGTAATTCCATCACTTAGAACAACTCACTTGAGGTAATTAAGCAATCCTATTATCATTTAAGACTATCCCCACATTTGATAAATCATTAAACATAAAATAGCCCCTTAAAGTAGAAATTCACAATTGTGGACAACACTATTGCATTTTCATTTCCTATCTTCACTAAGGCAATATTCTATCTTTACTCCTGCATTACGAGTCCTTATAATCAGCAATCTCCTTCGTTTTTAATGACTAATTTCATGCAAACATTCTTGGTAAAGTTCTTAACAACATGGTGTATATACAACTATAAGATTTCAACTTTTATGCCCTACTTGAATAGTCTTAAAGAGACTCTTAAACACCACTTTAAAATGTAACTTAATGGGATTTCAAAGGTTCAAACATGGGTGTTTCCTTCCCCACTTCTCATAACTTTTCAAGCTTGATAATTACTACTTGTAAATATGGAAATCGATTTAAGTGGCTGCCTATTTTGAGGGGGGTTTTCTAATGGCTTTTCAAGTGCAAGTCTTCACTCTGAAGCACCCATGTTGCTACTCATTTCTACCAATTCCTACTCACTCAATTTGTGAATATAACTCCTTGTATTAGGGGCAGTTTAGTGTCTAATTAGGGTGGCATCAAAATCATTCAATTACATTTCACTTTTCATAAAGACATTTCATTGAACACTTCATGTACGTTATTATTTTATTGATTTTCAACAACAAACCATCTATTTCATATATTTCTAATCATGCATAACCTGTTTAAAACTTAATCACCATCAATATGTCATTAAAACAACTATTTACTATCTCACTTCATTCAACCTAGCTGCCCATTACTTCATACATGCATTTTATCGAGTAGGTGATGTGCATTGCATAAATTTGCAAATTTCCAGCAATATAAACTAGGGTTTATGCATTTTCCATGACATATTCTTCATTCTGAGCATCATTAAAATTTAATTAATAATAAAAAATAGTTTAGTTAAACTCAATTTCATCCCCAATAGCTACCCAACATCAACCCACGTCCCAATTGTTTGCAACATACAAACAAGTTTGTGGACAGCAACATATGCATAATTTTCACACCCTTTTCTTGTTAAAAATCTTGTATTTAATATCCTTACTAGTTTTACCATAAAAACCCCAACCAATTACAGCTATTTCATGCCCAAAATCTCCCAAACAGTTCACATTTTGCAGCTACAAACCAAAACAAATGGGATTGAAAATTAACAATGAGAGAAACCACTTACCACTTGATTTAGGTATTGTTTCCTCTTTAAAACTCCATCCCAACTTGATTTCCTTCTTCCCCTACTCATGCAACAACAATCAGCACCTTTTCCTTCTTTGCACCATCCCAAATAAATGGAAAAATAGAGGCTTATGGCCGTGAGTTGAAAGAGCTAGTGGAAATACAAGTTTTACAAAAGCTTTTTGAATGAAAAACATGGATATGAGGGCTGTGGGAAGGTCAGGTGTGAGTAAAAGAGGTAGGGGCATGAGTGAGAGAGAGAGGGATGGTTTAGGGGTATAGAAATGATGATGGAGTACCTTATTCTATTTCCCATTTGGTGCTCCTCTAATGCATCCCATGCCTTACACATGCAACACCATTTCTTAATAATTTTATCAATTAAATATGATTATACATCCTTTAATAATCTCTATCATATATACATTAAATTACACGAATGGATCCCTTTCATAGATATATTAAAATGAATAACTATTCCCCTTAAATAAATAGAAATAATGTCATTTAATAATTCTTCATAGATGTACATTAAACCACATAAAATGAATAAAACATTTGAAAATTCAACTTCATATACATATATTTATCTCTATAGATCTTATATACAAATTTTCAAAATTATTTTGCATATTAATACACAAAATTTGAGATTATGCAATTTAATCTCATCATTTTTATCCATAATTATCCATCAGGAACAGTTTTGGTACGTTTGGCATAACTTCCTCAAATCATATCCAAATCCTTTATTATAATTTCAAGATATATGAGTTTTATGATGAACATTATTTCTAAATCAGTTTCCAAATATGTCAAAAAGTATATACAAGGGAAAACTTTGTTGTGTTCCACTTCTTTTTAACATGCACTTGCATTCAAATCACCATTTAATTTAATATGTAATTAATATATGTACAATAATCTTATTTAGAAAATTTCCCTTTATCACTTCAATTCATCACATGAATACTCAAAATAAGTATTTACAAAAATTATTCCTTACCCAAAAATTTTGAGGTGTCACATTCTACCCCCCTTACAAAAAGTTTCATCCACGAAACTTTAGATGTAATCATTTTCTCATGTTCTCGTGTCATCTCTTCTTTAGTATAATTATACAATAATAGAATTGGTTTCTAAAAGTGTAACCAATCTTTTCATTCCCACACATAAATCTAAACTCCTCAGTTCCTCAAAACAAGCATATCTGTCATGCCATTCTCTGATTTTCTACTTGAGACATCAGTGACTACAGTGGTTATTCTTAGCTGGAAATGAATACTCGAATCATTCTACCACATCCAATCATCACTTTTGTTTTACACTAAGACATCCTAATCCATGACAAATTTTGACTTCTATTTAGGTAAACTTCTAGGGATGATCTCTGATCTCAACCTCATCCAGAGTGTTTGAAGTAATCTGTTTAGCTTCACAATTTATCTTGTCCTCATACTTTACAACTCTATTCATAGTCAAGAAACTATCAAATCTTTCTATGATCAATACAATCAAGTTAGTGTACCATGTTTCCCCTTTTTAAATTATTATGCAAATAAAGTAGCATAATTTAGTAGCTTTGCTAATCAAATGCAAGGACGTAGGTATTTTCACATTAGCATACATAGTTCAGTAAACACAAGAATCCAAGGTCCTATGCCCACAACACTTCCACTACATCGCTTTAATGACATACGTCACTTAACACTACACACATGGACAGCATAGTTGAATAACCAACCTAGGGTCTCTAATTTCCTTCCCTAGGCTAACGCTCACCCCATGATCCTATTCCCTCAAATAATGGCCAACTTTTCAACTCTAAGTCCCTTTAGGGTTGTAAATAGCATCTTAATATCGAAAGAAAGGGGAGTATTTACTATTATAAGTTACTTCAAATTATTACTTTTCCTCAATTACAGCAATAAACTTTCTATCTGAAATTTACAAAATTTTCTCTTTTCCTCTCTTTCACGATGGAATGTATTTCAACTCACTATTTGTCCAAGATAACTATAACTCCCATCTACAGTCATCTGTTCCTCCATGTTAGTGTAACCATAATGAAAATTTGAGTGGCAACAAGTATAAAAATAAGAAATCTAGCAAGGGGATCAATTAAGAATAATATGTGTACAAACATAATCACATGCAGTTCACATATATACCATATGCAATTCACATGAATACATTCCGTGCCATACTAGCACTTATGGTCATGCAAAAATGCTAATAATATTCATTTCATAAATAACATCATGGTAAACACTAATCTCTCTCTGTATCCCTGGCTAGAAGCCTCGTTAGACCCACAACAGCTACACCGCTATATCCTGTGGCACCCCGCCCTCATTGCCCCATAGGGATTATAGGTTTACCAAACTAGAGACTATGTCATATAGTGTCTATGCAAACAAGGCACATTTAGGCTTTTATACATCCTCATATCACCATGCATGCCTATGTCCATTGCCCATCATATCGAGGCTCATACCCATATGTCAAATACCATGACTCATGATAGCCAGCATCATCATTTTGGTCACACTGGCTGTCCACCACTACCAAACACAAGCATCAGAGGTGCAATATACTTTACATCTTTTACTTATGTACATATAATTACTTTTTAATAGCTTTTATCTTTTATAACTACTTACCCTTCCTCCAATTCAATGTGTGATTAGTTTTTCCCATAATCCTGGCTACAAGTGTTGCCGGACCCACGATAATAATATTTATGCCATCTGTGGTACCCTACCTTCATTGTAACAAAGAGATTTCAGGACACCCATCCACATCTACTAAAAAAATCAAGTATGGCATTATTTAGTGAAACCTATAGTAAGTTCCATGTCTCATACATATTACATTGCGATCCATCATACAATGTATACAACCAATCTCACACATAACTCATGTGTCATATAATTTGCCAATTTCACATTTTATTTTTTATTACCTAGGTGCCCAATAATCAAATCAACCATGCCACCATTGCATACCCCACCATAGAAGGGTAGCAGCACCCCATGGGTACCTATCAGCATCCACACCATGCACCCACATATAACAGCGGCCTCAACCTATCTGATGCATGCACACGTAGGTCTATTGGCTACATGAGCCTGAACCAGTATAGCATTCAATCTATTGGTAACAATCAAAGCCGTGCTACCACCCAACACAGCGGCCTATGCTCCCACACTCACACAAGTAGCTCATAACATCATGCCTATATCATACTCAGCCTCAACTCATCAAATCCATGCACTATGTGTCTTACTGCATCTAGGTCTATTGGCATAATGGTGGCTTTCCCCGTGGATTTTTAGGGGATTTCCAGTGGAACTTCCAGCACTTCCATAGTTAGGTTTTGGTTTGGGCAAATCGGGCATCTTCAAGGTTAACATACATCGGTGCCATCCAGATGTGGGCATGGTATCACAGTGCCTACACCAACATTTGGCACCACCCAAGCATGTTCACATCCCATGCCCCATCATACTCATGCACATTCATACAATTCACATATAAAATATTCATTCCATGTAATGCCATTCAAACATACATTTCATATACATACCATGCACACATGTCCTATCCCCTGCCAGATAATATAACAATCATGCCACTCTTACATGTTATAAGAGTCATATAATGCACATATCCAATAATCAATAGACAGAAGAACTCATTCCAATATCCAAAAAAATCTACATAGAATACATATTATCATCATTCTCAATTAGAGCATTGGGATACTAGTTCATTCAATAATGCCTTATAAACAGTTCAAAGGGGTTTTTCATATTCTTATCAATACATGCGTCCACACATACTTATATGTCATATCATGAGATGCTCAATAGTTCAAACATCTGATCATATCACTTTGTATTTGTTCTTTATGCTTATCTTACATTTATACTTTCAATCCATAACATTACCAATCAAAGGACTAATTTTAAACTGTAATAGAATCAAATGTTAGCCCATACTCAAGACAAACATCAACTAATCAATCTCGATTACAATACACATGATTTTTTATTCAATTAAAGCATTCATAAATCAACTAAGGATGTTCATTCTTCAATCATAACTCATAATAACTTGTCATGGCTTGCATTTTTAACTAATCCTAACAAAATTTATCTTACATGTATGAGAAGAACATAACAAATAGAGTATTATGAACTATTTGACAATACTTAAACATGTCATCCTTTACAATAATAATCATATCAAAAGAACTTATCAAACATCATTTAGAGTTCTGAATATATAAATCACTTTGCTCACTTAGCAACTACATACATAAACCCACAAAACATATATGATGGGAACATTCAACCAGATAATCATTTAAAAATTATACTATAGCACACAATATACAAGTAGATCAATTGAACAATCAACTAAGTTCACACAACCATATTAACTCACTAAATCCAAAAATCTAATCACAATCTAGTTTGACACTTATCACCAGATCCAGTTATAACTCTTCTTCCTGTTACCCACAGTCTCATCATTTCAATTCAATCACACCATAACTTTCAAACACGGTCTCTATGTGCATTATTCTGTTCATAACAAGATATACCATCTAAATACATGTTTATTAAAGTCATACTTCTCATATTTGAAACACACTACTACATTTATAATCTTAAAGTATGTACATCCCCATAAATAAAATTTCCTAGACCTTTATTGGCATGTCATTTCCTATCTTCTACCAGTAGTCATTGTTATCACGATTCTGGGGCTTATGACACAACACGTCACTTATATCTTGTTGCCTTGGCATCAGAGACTACAACCACCTACAAATCATTCTAATGCCACTCTATCACACTCCACCTAAGGGGGCAGTGAATTTTACCATCCTATAACATTTCCAATTTCTATAAAAAAAAATTTGTTGAGTTTCCTCTGAATTATATATGGTTCCTTACCTTTACATCATACACCACATAACAATAAAACTTACACACCAATAGATCTCTAACAAAAATCATAAAACACATTCATAAAAGACCAAAACTTACCCATAATTCCCAGAATCATCATTGCATCATGGAGGCAAACACATGCTGGTTACATATATATAATTCCATCTACGATATTACAATCATTTATACATTACATACCAATACATTTAATCCACTATAAATCAATTGATATTGAACACATATAATCATACATATATCTTGAAGGATTACAATCCCATATTATTTCCTAAATACAAATCACATCTTCTAAACAATCTTCCAAGCACTTATCTTCACCTGCCACTAAAATGAAAATGAAGGTGTGAGTCTTTACAAACTTAGTAAGTAGGCAGAAAAGACAGCAATTATCAATTAGAAATAAGATATTCAAAACTACTTGATGGCTCAAATTTAATACCTCGCAAGTGCACGGTCGATGTATAGTCTAGTGTGCTTATGCAAGGGTCGAT
>JAYJMB010004418.1:0-12990 GCA_036873735.1 Pouteria campechiana | reverse complement strand
CGCTTTCTTCAACTTTCCTATTGTTAGAAGTATTCTTTTTATCAAAGTAGGAATTATATCTTTTCTTCTTGTCTCCTTACATTTTATCTAGTTCTAGGTAGTCAAATCTTACGTGTCCAGATTTGTTGCAATTGTAAAATATAGGAATCTCTTTTTTTTCCTTGTTTTTATTGTTGCTTTTAAAGTTATTTCTAAGTTTCTTCTTTATGATCATATTTTTGAATCTTCTGGTAATCATTACCATATTCTCATCATTTTCACTTGTTAAGGCTTCTTTTGAAGTTCTTTATTCTTAGATTCAGCTTATAGAGCAATCTTCTTACCTTTGAATTCATTTGGAACTTTTTGCTTCATTAAGACTTTATGGGTCATAAGTGATCCCATGAGTTCTTCTACTATCATTTTATATAGATTTTTTACTTCCTGGATAGTAGCCACTTTAGGCATCCAAAATCTAGGTAAAGATCTCAATATTTTCTCAACTAACTTAGGTTCTTCATATTTCTCTCCTAAGCTTTTTAGTCCATTTGTGATTTTCTAAAACTTTCCAAGCATTTTAGAGATGGTTTCTGAATCTTTCATGGAGAAGGCTTTATATTCTTGTGCTAGAATATTGATCTTAGTTTCTTTTACTTGAATTGTATCTTCATGTGCTACATGAAGTTTATCCCATATTTCCTTGGCTAAATCATAGGTAGAAATCTTTTCAAATTCAAATGAAGATAGTGCACAATAGAGACAATTCTTTACTTTAGCATCACATTCTACTATTTGAATAT
Source organism: Pouteria campechiana (assembly GCA_036873735.1). NCBI lineage: Eukaryota > Viridiplantae > Streptophyta > Magnoliopsida > Ericales > Sapotaceae > Pouteria > Pouteria campechiana. The sequence goes on along the minus strand of JAYJMB010004418.1, from coordinate 12,211 downwards.
CTTCTAGTGTATATTTATCTTCTATGTTCGTAACATTCTTTCCATTCTTAACTATAAACCACAACTGGTAATCTACGGTGGTCAAAAAGTTTTGCATTCTCATCTTCCAATACCCATAAATGGTTCTATCAAAAAGTGGAGGTCTAGAAGTGGATTGCCCTTCAGTAGATGTGTTGTGGAACATACTGGCCATTTGAATCTCTTCACAATTTAATATACTAGTAATTGAAACTGAACTGGTGAAGCCTGCTCTAATACCATATGTTGGTCCCTAACTAAATAGTAGCTCAAGAGGGGGGCTGAATTGAGGTTTCAAAAATTTTGGCCAGTATGTGAATATATGTGCTTAAAATAACAGAGAGAATAACTTGCAGTACATACACACATTATTTTTATAGTGTTTCACCCATTCTTAGGTTCCTACTCCACTTCTCTAAGTCAATCTCCTTTACTAAACTCAGGTTCCACATAACACTTGTTGGTTTTGCAAGTTCACCAACAACTTACTAGTTTTCCAAGTTCACCAAAAACTTTTCAATGTTGGTTTTCGAACTTACCAATTAACTTACTAGTTTTTCAAAGCTTAACTAGAAACTTTATAAACTATTGGTTTTATAGAGCTTACCAACCAACTCTTGGTTTTTCAAATAGAATGTACACAAATAATGTCTCTTACTTAGGCAAACATATGCTAAAATTAAAGCTTAATTGAAAAAAGTAAGCAATGAGATGAGATTTAAACTCCTTTTGAAGTTGACATAAATCTGATTTTGAAGATTCTGAAAGCTTTGGCAATGTTATAGCAGCTGGAGTTGAATGATGAAAAGTTGTGGATGCTCTTCTTTGAATTAAGAATGACTTTTAGTGTAATCTTACTTGTGCTATTGAATAGTGTCATTTTTAATCATATTTATATAGCATTTTAAAATTTTAGTCATTGCAATCCTTTGGCATAAATTCTGAGTGGTGTCCACAGAACTTCTGTGCTTCTTTTTATACTTCAAAAGAATTTCTGAAGTGTTTCTTTAGAAGTTTTATGGTAAGTATTTTTTTGGCAGCATCCTCTTCAAAATTTTTATCCACTATATTTTCTATCAATAGTCATAATTTAATTTTTCTAAAGAGCTTTTGAATATCTTCTAGTTTGCTTATGAAGACCATGCTTCTATATAGACTTTGCTTCTGACACACTATACAGACCTTGCTTCTGTATAATTTCATTGAATCATGTTGACTTAAACATGCCTTTGATAATACTTCTTACTTGATTTTATATAGTGTGTCATGATTTTTATACTGCTTCTGTGTAATGTGATAGGTTTTGCATAACTTCTGCATAGGATATCATGATTCTATTTTTCTTCTGTGTGGCATGATAGTGCTTTTGCATTGCTTCTATCTTTTCGAGATTTCTTCTGACTTAGTTCTATGTACCCAAAGGTTCATTTGGGTTGATTTTGTGTAGCCTTTTATAATTCTGGGTTGTTTTTGTGTGATAGGACAGTCCTTCTGAATTGCTTCTGTGCATCATGTCCTTGTTCTGTATTACTTCTGACTTGCATCTTACTTCTGAAAAACTTTTGAGAATAGACAAATTTTCTGTTTTAACTTCTGAAGTGCTTAATAGTAACTTTTGTAGTTCTTTTGTTGCCTGACATCATTACATACTGATTCTAAGTCAGTTCTGATAAGCTTTTGGTATGATTCTGAGTTACATCTAGTAATTTCTAAGTGATTCTACGTAACTTTTGATTAACTTTTGATTTCTTCTTAACTTCTAATCTTTTCATGCCAAGCCTTTAAGCAAGTTCTGAATTACTTTTTAGTGACCTTTGAATGTCATATTATTTGAGCATTCCTTTATTACTTTCCTTAATTTGATTTTGATATTTAATACAGCAACACATGGAAAGAAATTTTTTAATACCTTAATTCTTCACTCGTTTATTTGTTTATCATTAAAACTAAGTTGTTTAATTTTATTCATCATCAAAATCAAGCTTAGTAAAGGGGTTAGACTCAACAAAACTTACCTCACAAATTCATAATTTCTCACTAATCATTGTTTATGTATTCGTACTCTATGTGGCGTCTATTTAATAATCAAATAGGGTGTCTAGTCAAGTCACAACACCCCACCCCATTATCCATAAAGACCATTCATCAAATACACAATATACATGCTTAACTTATAAGTTCATCATCATACTTGGATTTATGTATTTTCATTCACATGCAATCTGTTTTCCCATATAATTAACACTTTAACCCCATCATAACTAACCCAATTATAGTTTAAATTAATGACATAAATCATGTAATTCTTCTGCCTCTTTCAAATAGCCCATTCATTAGGCATTTTATCAAACATAAGACATGCATAGACATGCATTGTCTAAAATGAGAAGTTTGGCAACATAACCCATAAGAATTTCATTACCATTCATGTACTTTAATCCCTAACATAATTATCATGATAACTACATCATAGTCATGCTAAATAACCCATAAATTCATTTGAACATGGCCCTTACATCATTGCATTCCTGAACAACCCCTTTCTTAAGCTTTTTATCAAACAGTTGATAAGAACACTTAGGAAATACAATTTTAGCTGTATTTTACTTGTCTCATGGCATAATTAGCACTACATAATCCTCATTAATGTCTTAATTAATAGCCATAACATGTCCAAGAACTTATAGCCATCGATCCACGCCCAACGGCCCTCCATCACGTCCATAATTTGCTATCCACTCTCATGGACTACAATGTGGAGTCAAAATGATGCCCCCAATGTGTTAATCATGTTTCCATTTTCATTCACTTTCTTTTCCCCATCAAAACCCTAAATAAATCTTGTATTTCTAGCCCTAAATAACCCCTCACAAATTGCACTAATGCCTTAGCATGCATAAATCATGAAATTGATTTGGGAAATGGTTTTACTTTACATTCCACATGGGAAACAATAGATTGCTTCAATGTTTCCAATGATTTCATCCTCCCATAAACACCACAACTAGTTCTTGCTTCTCTATCCATGTCCAAATAGGTAGCAATGATGTGGCACAACCTTCCCTTGAAACTTGGATGAATTTCCCAAAATTTGATGGTGGATCTCATGGAAGGTGGGGCGTGAATGGGTTAGGGAAGATGGGTTTTCCAAAGTGGAGTGAATAGGTAGAAGAGCGGAAGTGTGGGTGAGGGTGGAGTATCTAACCTTTGGTGCACTGGTAGGGAACCATCCTATCCATGCACATGTATCATAAATCCCATATGTTTTGCATGCCAATCATGCATATTTAACATCTCTGAACCATCACTCATAAATTCACAAATATATATTATTTATTTATGCCTCAATTTGAATTTTTCTTGAGTAAAATTGCTCCAATTAATTAATTTACATAAAAAATATATTTACCTTGAATTCTGGCCCACTTAATAATTAAACCTCAAATATCACATAGAAATCAAGAAATCATTTGAGAACTCCACTTTGTATACTTATATTTATCTCAATGGGTCTTACAAACTAATCTCCAAAATTATTTAGCATAAATAATACATAAATTTTAAAATTATCAAGTTTAATCTCGTCATTTGCATCCTTAATCATCCACCAGGAGCAATTTCAGTGCATTAGGTATAAATTCTTCATACGATGTCAAAATCATGTAATTCATGATGCGTTGGAAAGATAATTTCAAGATCTACAACTTTTATGCTGAACACATTTTCAAAAGTATCCATTATAGATGACAAATATTTGCTACAAGTGATGTGTGTTTTTCTTGTAAAACTTATTTTTACTATGTGCTTGTGCCCAAAACACAAATTTACTTCATTAAGTGCTATGTATAATCAAACATAATTATAAACTAATAAAATCATGAAAATAAAGATCTAAAACATGCATGAATTTTTCATGCATGGGAAAGTTCTTACCTCAAGTCCTAGGCATCACATTCCACTCCTATTACAAAAAGTTTCATCCTTGAAACTTTAGGCTTCATTCCACTAGTAAGGGCACTTGGACTTTATCTTTTCCTCCAGTTCCCATGTTGCTTTGTCCTTGATGTGATTGCTCCAATGAAACTTGATGAGAATACAAAATATCATATTTTATTCCCTTAATACTTAATCTTTTATATTTATTTGACTCCTATATGCACTCATTATTTTTATATTTTGATTTAGGTGACAGTTGGAGTGGTTAAGTGCAAAAAGAAGTCAATTCAAGGATTTTGGACAACTTCAGCATTACTCTGTATTTTGGTCATAACTCTCTCATTCGACCTCTGATTGAGATGATTAAAGATGTTCTAGAAACAAAAGAAAAAGTTCTACAACTTTTATGTTTGGAGTTTTTAGAGATAAGGACTACATCAAGGGAAAAATAGGAAGAATGACAAAGTTAGGATGAAGTGCAAAGGAGAAGCAACAAGGAGTAGAGCACCGGAGGTAGCAGATTGGCACTACTGTGCCAACCCACATGACAACCCCACCACACTAGGTAGCAAGGTGAAGCTGAAGGCACCAATCCAATGCCAGTGACACCTGACTCTGTTCCCAGTTTTTGGATTCTGTGGATTTTGCATATTTTTAACTCTCTATCAATAGTAGTTTCCTAGGGCTTTTGGGGGATTCTTTTGCTAGGGTTTGGAGAGGATGTTTTGGCTGCTTTTGATAGAGAATCTTCTTCTTCTCTCTTATATTTTATTTTCTTTATGATTTCATCGCCTTTCATCGCCCTGCATGACTAAATTTTTATTCTTAGTTTAAGGAGACAAAAGCCTTAGAATCAATATATTGTGAGATCTAATTTGATTTAATTGTTTAATTTATACTTTGAGTATTGAGTGTTCTTCTTTGTTCATGATTATGATTATTATATTTAATTACTGGAAGGCCTACTAGTTTATTATTCATTGTAATCTATTGCCAGATTAGATATCAAATCCATGATCATTTGATTCCTCTAATTTCTAAAGTAACTAGGGTTTAATAATTTATTGCTGTTGTAGTTATTAAATCTTAGGAAGAATATTTGACTAAATTAAATGCAACCATTCGTGCTTGTGTTATTTAGCTTCACTAATCTTTACAAATCTTAAGGCTACTATTAGATTAAACTTTAGCGCTGGTCTGAAATTGTTTAGTGGTTAGGGTTAATTAGAATGTTGGTTTCTAATTAACTATATTGAAGGAGAGATAGGAAAAATAATTTCAATTATGAATATTTAAAGTATGAATTGATTTATAATTGTATCAATGATCAGTTATGAGATTCTAATGATGGATGTTGACTTGAACCAAGGTTTCCTTCTCTGATAGATTTCTTTTATAACACTTTCTTCATTACATTCAAAACTCCCCTTTTCTTGTTCACATTACATAAAGCTAAGCTAGACATTCCTCTTGGAATTGACCCTTATTCACACTACCATAGGTAATTTAATTGGAGTAAGGTTCTAAATTTGGTTGCCTATGATAACATACCAAATTTTTTGTGCCATTGTCGGGGAGGTATCCTAGTTGATTTTTATGCTTTTGTGATTTTCCCTTTTTATTTTTGTTTTTATTTTTTAGGTTCATTAGATTTTTTTTTATTGTTTATGACTGTAACTCAATCTTCTAATCAAGGTAATTTATAGTACAAATTGAAAGAACTTTGCACAGTTTAAGGAGTGAAGCTCGAAAGAATTTAGAAAAGGAGTAAATCACGGTTGAAAATCAAACTTTAAAAGAGCTTGCAACACCTGATTTGGATCAACAACCCTTATGTCTATCGTTTCCTACATTAGATGGTACTATTAATCTTGAATTAAAATCTGGACTAATATATCTTTTGCCCACTTTTCATGGTCTGGCAGGTGAAGATCTTCACAAGCATCTAAAGGAATTTCACCTGGTGTGTACAAGTATGAAACCAATAGGGGTGACTAAAGAGCAGATAAAACTGAGGGCCTTTCCATTCTCTTTGAATGATTTGGCTAAGGATTGGCTTTACTATTTACCATTTGGGAGCATCACAACATGGAATGAGAAGAGGTTGTTTTTGGAAAAATATTTCCTAGCTTCAAGGGCGGCTAACATTAAGAATGAAATTTGTGGTGTGAGACAGCATATTGGAGAATCCCTATATAAATATTGGGAGCATTTCAAGAAATTTTGTGCATGCTGCCCCCATCATCAAATTAGTGAGCAGCTACTCATCCAGTATTTCTATGAGGGACTTCTACCTATCGAAAAGAGCATGATTGATGCTGCTAGTGGAGGAGCTTTAGTTGATAAAACTCTTGAAGCTGCAAGGAACTTGATTGCAAACATGGTAGCCAACTCATAACAATTTGGCAATAGGCTTAACTCTCTATCCAAGCCTATTAATGAGGTAAGTGTTTATTCCCTTGGATAATAAATTGCATGTTTGACTTCTCTTGTTTGTCAATTGGCTGTAAGAAATATGCAGATAACAAAAGCTTATGGAATTTGTTCAATAGTTGGACATCCAACTAATGCATGCCTAACTCTTCAAGAAGAACCTATTGAGCAAGTGAATGCAATGGGTAGTTTTTCTAGAAAACCACAGAGGAAGTATGATCCTTATTCTAACTCATATAATCTAGGATGAAGGGATCACCCCAATTTCAGCTATGGGAATCCACAAGCAAATCAACCCACAACTCAAAATTGCCCAAATTTTCTACGATACAAGTAACCATACCAACCTAGACCACAACAGGGACAAACTTCTAAATCTAGTATGTCCTTGGAAGATATTGTTAAGTCTCTTGCCTCTAACACTTTGCAATTTCAATAGGAGACAAAGGCTAATATTCAGAGTTTGGAGAATTAGATGAGTCAAATGGCAACAACAATCAATCAGCTAGAGATAGAAGATTTAGGGAAATTTCCTTTTCAAATGGTGGTGAACCCAAGAGAGAATGTTAGTGTAATTATTTTGAGAAGCGGTAAAGAGGTTGAGATTCTAGAAAAGATGACTCCTACACCAATAGAGTAAGAAAAAGGGAAAAGCATTGTTGTAGAAAAGGACCTTCCTAAGGACAATGAAGTAACTCAAGGTAAGTTTCCACCTCTCTCTGAATATAAACCAATACCACCTTTTCCTCAAGCTTTAGTAGAATCTTATAAAATTAAGAACTATAAAGATTTCTATGAGACTTTTCGTAAATGTGAGGTAAACATTTCACTTTTTCATGTCATTAAACAAGTACCTCATTATGCTAAGTTCCTAAAAGAAATATGTACAACAAAGAGAAAATAGAAACTTTAGAGATACGAGAAGGTGAGAGTAGGGGGGAATGTTCCTACAATTATTCAAAGAAAACTCCCTTCAAAGTGCAAAGCTCTAGGTATGTTTACTATCCCTTGCATAATAGATAATACTAGACTTGAAAAGGCCACGGTAGATTTAGGAGCTTCCATTAATGTTATGCTATATTCTTTGTATGCTTCTTTAAAACTTGGACCTTTGACTAAGACTAATGTTGTGATTCAATTAACTGATAAATCCAATGCCTATCTGAAAGGTGTAGTTGAGGATGTTCTTGTGCAAGTCAATGAATTGGTTTTTCCTGTTGATTTTTATGTGCTAGATATGGAGAATGGTAATTACACTACTCCCATTCTATTAGGAAGCCCTTCCTAAAGATATCCAAAACTAAGATAGATGTTCATAGTGGCATACTCACCATGGAATTTGATGGTGAAATTGTTAAGTTTAACATTTATGATGCCATGAAAAATCTTAATAATGATGATCCTGTTTATTCCATTGATGTGAATGATTCTTGTGTATAGGAAGTTTTTGAACTCGATGGAAAAGATGAATTGGAAATTGCAATTAGTAAACATCTTGAGAAAGAGAATGAGGTGTTACCTTTGAGTACTGATTTGCAAGAAACTATTGCAGCATTGGACGACTTTTCAAAGTTACCAAAATCAGGTAGTAATCCTTATATTAAGTTACCAATTTCTAACAAGAGCCTTTTATCCTCTGTTTTGTAGGTATATACTCTAGATTTAAAGCCTTCTCCCACTCACCTCAAGTATGTGTTCCTTGAAGATGGGTAAACCTTGCTTGTGATCATCTCCAGTAAACTCAGTGCATTACAAAAAGAAAGGCTTGTGTAGGTTCTAAAGAAGCATAAGGGTGTTATCGGTTGGTAATGAAAGATATTAAAGGAATTGACCCATCTACATGCATGATTTGTTATTTCCAATTTGCAATCACTCCAGATTGAAGAAAGATGCAGTGAGCCGAGCCAACGACTATAAACAAAAGTGCTATTTGGGAGGCAACCCAAGGGAAGTATGTATTCCTTTTTCTTATCCCTTCTTATTTCTGCATTTATATTATGGTTTTTTTGCATTTTCTTTGCATTTGACCTTAGATTGGGGATAGTGAAGATTTAAGTCAGGGGGAGGGAATTTAGGTTTGGGTTGTGTTTTTTATGTTTTTATTTTTATTTTTGAAAATTTTTTTTGAGAGAGAGTCAGTTTTACCCTTTGTTTTGGTGGTTTTTGATGATTTGAGGTTGATGATGTCATGAGCAAGATTCAATTAAGCTTGAAAAATTCATAACATGATTGAATAACTAATCTTCCAATTTGCAATTGCTTGGTTTAGTTATTTTCCTTGAGAATGATGATGACTAAATTTTGTAGACAAAAGCTGGTGACATTTTGAACCTTCAGACTGACACATCCACATCAGTCTCATTTTTTCTCTTCAAGAAAGATATTCTTCTAGATTTGTTTCTTTAGAACTTGCCTTAATTCTCTTTAAGATCACATTGATACATGCAAGCATGAATATGATTAAGGCCCTTCTTTGTTATGAACTACATAAGCCAAATAGCCTACCTTGTGATTAATTTTCCCTCTTGTTTTGCCCCTTTAAGCTTTATAGATTTTTATTGTGGACTTATGTTACAAGCTTGAAACTTAGAAAAGTAATATCATTACCCAAGCCATAGATCTAGTGGAGCATGGGTCATCATTGTACTATGTATGGGTGTACAAGAAATAAAGTGTGGTGGTGTTAAAATTTGTGGAATGACTATGATTGGTGAATAAAACATGTTGTTGTTCTCAAAATAAAAAAAAAATGTCAAAGTGAAAGAAAAAAAAGAGAAAAGAAAAAGAAAATATCAAAATTCCAAGGCTAGGGGTATATTTATACATCATATATTCCAAGGTGAAAGATGTTGAAGAAAACAAGTGTTTGTACATGCCTTATATATTTAAGCTTGAATTATTTGTGCTTCACTAGTTTCAGTGGCTTTTAAGCTACATTCCCATATATTTCTCACCTTTACCCTAAACCCCATTACAACTCATGAAAAGTCCTTATGATTCATGATATGCATGTGATCCTAGTGATGGAGAATGAGAAAATATGCAAGTATATGGTAGATCACTTTCATTGGAAAGAATTTGAGCGGAACATATATCCTTCAAACACATGAGAGTAGAGTGTTTATTTTCATGAGGGTTCTACTTATTTAGTTTAATCCATCTTTAAGAGAAAATGCTTATAAAATGATTGTTGGTTGTGTGAGAATGATTTGTTAATGATATATTATGAGTTTTGAAGAGTTTTGGTTATTCTTTATTTATGATAATTGCAACCTTGATAATCTTTTGAGGGAGAGTAAATTTGAGTTTTGCCCAAGGATGAGCAAGAGTTAAGTGTGGGGAAATTTAATGAGAATGTAAAATATCATATTTTATTCACTTAATACTTAATCTTTTGTACTTATTTGACTCTTATATGCATCATTATTCTTATATTTTGATTTAGGAGACAAGTGGAGTGGTTAAGTGCAAAAAGAAGTCAATTGAAGGATTTTGGAAAACTTCAACATCACTCTGTATTTTGGTCATAACTCTCATCCAACCTCCAATTGATATGATTAAGATGTTTTGGAAACATAAGAAAATTTTTTACAACTTTCATGTTTGGAGTTTTCAGAGATAAGGACCACATTAAGGGAAAAAATAGGAAGAATGTCAAAGTCTAGATGAAGTGCACGGAGAAGCAACAAGGAGTAAAGCATCGAAGGTAGCAGACTGGTGCCACCTGCGCCCATTTGGCATTGCCAACACCAACCCATGTCACACCCCCACCACACTGGGTAGCAAGGTGGCGCCAGCGGCGCCCGACTCAGTTCCCAGTTTTTGGATTCTGTGGATTTTGCATATTTTTGACTCTCTATAAATAAAAGTCTCCTAGGGCTTTTTGGGGATTCTTTTGCCAGGATTTGGAGAGGAATTTTTGGTGGCTTTCAATAGAGAATCTTCTTCTTCTCTCTTCTATTTTAATTTCTTTGTGATTTCATGGCCCTACGTGTCTAAATTTTTATTCTTGGTTTAAGGAGATAGAAGCCTCAGAATCAATATACTGTGAGATCTAATTGTTCACTTTATACTTTAAGTATCTAATGTTCTTCTTTTTTCATGATTATGATTATTATGTTTAATTTCTAGGAGGCCTAATAGTTTATTATTTATTGTAATCTATTACTAGATTAGATATCAAGTCCGTAATCATTTGATACCTCTAATTTTTGAAGCAACTAGGGTTTAATAATTTATTGTTGTTACAGTTATGTAACACCCAGGTTATTAATGTTTCTATAATTATGTGATTACATACTAATATAACTATGGAAAAGGAAAATAATGAAGAAAAACTTGAATTTAATTTATAATTTGGGCACAATTGTATAAGAACATGAAGCTAAAAATGGTATAGATGTAACTTGTACCCAATTTTTGGCATATTTGATGGATGATATAGGAAAAGTGTCTAACATGAAAGTTTTATCTATTTAAATTTTTTTCAATGAATCATGAATCATATGAATTAGATATCATATGAGAAAATTAGAGTTAAAATACTTTGACTATCTTTAGAGCAGTAAATTGAGTTAAAACACATGGTGTCATTTTAAGACTACATTACTCATATTTTTGGATTGAATTAGAAAATGTATAAACATAAAAGTTATAGATCTTGAAAATATATTTGCAATGCATTGAGAATCACATAAATCTTATATTTTATGAGAATGTTAGGGCCAAAACAATGAGGCACTGTCTGGAGTATCAGTTTGGGCACCGACGACACTAAAATTGGAGTTGGGGGCTTTGGTTTGCTGTTTTGCGTTTTTAGGGCCGATTTCAGCCCGATGCCCCTCATTTTTGCCCTCTTCTTCCTCCTTTATCTCCCCATGCCCTAGCCATGAAAATCCCACCTTTTCAACTCAAATTTTTTTAGATTGAACTTGGAAAATACATGTATTCCCATTAGAAACACTGATTTCTTAAATAAACTTCCAGTTTTTTGTTTGAGCATGGTTTCATGAGTTGAAACCCTATTGATCATGATTCATGGTGGAATTTGAAGTTTTTGAGATGGAAATGAGTAGAAAGTGGAGGTTAAGATTGGAAATCATGGTGAGTACATTTCTTTTCCATTGAATTCTATTTTTACATGCTAGGGTTTAGAACCCATTTCATGAACAATGGAAATTGTGGGTTTTGCATGAAATTTTGTGTTTAGTTCATGGGGAAAACAAGTAATCAATGATTTGTGATGAGTTTACAAGGATTTAAACTTGATCAATCATGACTATGCATTAACCCCATTTGTGAATAGTAGTAACCCTAGGAGTAAAATTGGTATTAAATTATATAAATTGATATAGGAATTTGATTAACAACTTGATTAGAGTGTTTGTGGCATGATTTGGAGTTGATTAAATGTTATTATGCATGATCCCCTACTATGAACAATAATCACGTGAGTAGTAAATTGGGGATTTTGTTATAAAATGAGATTTTCCATGGTTTAATTGAATTATAAATTGATTATAATGTATTTAAAGTAAATCTATTGTGAATATTGTTATGGATTCATTATATGTAATTGGGAGTGAAAATCCTAATCCCACTTTATGTAGTAACTTGCAATTAATGGATGCCTATGAGGTATTTGATATAATGAGTTAAGGAGAATTCATGTATGGTTGACTCATTTGATTGTGGTTTGTGATTGGCTATGAATTAAATGATGAAGCATGACATTAAAAAGAATGATCTACAAATAATTATAAAGGGAATTATGTTAGTGAATGATAAAGTATAATTATGCACTCGAGAGATGAATGAACTCTTA
>JAYJMB010004417.1:13997-56226 GCA_036873735.1 Pouteria campechiana | reverse complement strand
ATATATTTAAATGGAAAGATTCAAATTGAGTAAGAGCGAATTGATCAGTCAAGTATAGAATATTAAATACATTAAAATTAAGAAAATTTGAGATTAATAAAAATATCACATAAGGCCAGTTGATTTGGTGTAAATTTTCAGTTAGTATGTAAGTGTGATTACTAAGCGGACCACAGTGTGAATAAAGTTGATAAATTTGCTGAATGTTAGTTATGGTGGAGATTAGAAAATTGGTGAAATGATAATAAGGGAATAAATATAATTATTTTAGGCTAAGAAGGTGAATGGAATAAATTATAGTTGTAAATTAGAAACGATGGCTAATGCTCACCCTTAGGATACTAAAATGGTATGATAAACAATCAACAATTAAAAGTAATTGATAGAGTTAAATGATAATAACCCAAGTTTAAAGAGGGTGACATAAATGTAATAAATGGAGATCGTAATCTCAATTATGCTTGGTGATTTTATTGATCAAATAAAATCAAGAAGTGAATCTAAAGTAGACAATTATCAGTGGCTGAAGGGTAACTCAAGTTGTAAGTAAACTCAGACCCAAAAGATTATTTGAAAAATATTATTTTTCTCTCTATTTTAATTTGATGATTTATAATCAATTTCTCATGAATTGCTTATTTGATATACTATTATATGTTTTAATACTTTTATAATGCCTCTCATTGATGGTTTTACATGATGGATTTGTTATAATGATGATTTTTATCTAATTTTGAATTATCCAGAATTCATGGTTTTATATTTGCTCTTTTATAAATGAATATTATTACAAAGTTTTGTATAATTTATTAAAAATATGAAACATGAGCATGTAGCTCATTATATGCTTGTAAGTTAGGCTTGCTAATGAAGTGGAGTAACTTGTAGGACCAATGCTGAGTGATCATTGAGATGAGAGCTATAAGTTGTTAAGATAGCCGATGAGGGTGTAGCATAGCTACACAATAGCATAAAGTGGTATTCAGCAATGCCCGTAGATTGCACAATGTGAACATATCATATGCATACATATCATACGCATAAATGGAATTGTATATCTAATGGTGGGAATGACTATGAGCATATATGTGTTATGAGGAATTTTGATTATTGAACCAAGAGGGTATTGAAAATAAATTTAAAATAAGAAATATGTTTTAAACATGAAAATGGGATGAATACAAGACTCAGGATTATTAAAAAAAAAATCAAAGAATCCAAAAGAGGACAATAGAAGTAAGAAATGATATATATAATTAATTAGTGTAAATTTACAATTGTATAAATGAAATAATAGTGTCTAAGAGAAAAAAAATTAATATTATCCCTTTTATTTAGTTCTGTTTCTTATTAGAAGTATTCCTTGAATGGGGTATCACATTGGTGGCATAAGAATACCCAAAGGTGGCTTAATAAGCAAGGGTAGCACAATAACTATTCTACTTACCATGATAACCATATTTTTCCTTGCTATTATTTATAGTTATTATTATTATTATCTCCTTATTTATCTTATTTTTATTTATTTTATAAATAATATCATCTATATTAACATTTTTATTTCCTTCATTATTGCCAATTATCCATAGTAAGGGCCTGTTTGGCTATGCTTAACTTTCCAGCGCTTTCTGAAAGAAGTGTTGTTGTTGGAAGCCTGTGGAGAAGCAAAACTTTTCTGCTTCTCTCGTAATGTTAAATTTTCGTGTTTTGGTAGCACAAAGTAGTTTTAAAAGCCTGGTCAAACAATTCCGTAAAAAACTCAAAGTGTTTTATCTCCGGAAAAGTGTTTTTAAGTTCCCAGGACGACGCATGGCCAAACAGGACCTAAGACACCCTGGCAAAGTTCATGTGATGACTGGGCTGATTTCTGGACCTAGCCCGTTGGTAGTGTGCCTCAGTTTTTAAGACAGAACATCTCGTTGGAGCCCATTAGGCTTAATGCTATCTAGTTCAGGGTCAGGTCCAAAATGTATTCAAGAGGATTGCTGCCCAGTGAAGCATGTCTTAGCAGTGCTTTAAGAATCGAACTAGATAGATATTTGTAGCAACTGTGTAGCAATCAGAGAAGATAGCTAAGATGGCTAAGACTTCTTTTTCGGGTGCCCCCGTTTACTCGTCTCTTGCATTGTAATCATGTTTTCGCTCAACATAAACCTCTTTCAGCAGGGGAAGGGTAGTTTTGCCCTTTCAGAAAGGGCCATTTTTTGCCAGAGACCTAACATCCCCATCCAACAGGTTTCATGTACCTATATCCAGTCTTACTTCGGAGGATTCCATTTCGGTACTTTCCATTTCCAATTTAAATATTAGATGCTATCCTCCAATTTTAAAATTATAATATTTAATCTTAAATTCAATAGAAATTCAAATAACCCTCTGTCTCATCAATAGAAATTCTTTTAAAAGCTAAAGGACAAGATGAATATCCTCATAGCTGTAAGCGGGCCAATGCTGGTAGGATACATGAGAAGAACACTTTAACAGATAAGAATGTTTAATTAGATTTTCTAATTTTATCATGTATCCTTATGAGAAGAACACTTCCAACCTGGTAATCCCCATGAGAAGAACACTTCCAACCTGGTAATGGGCCTTACAAACTGTGCATGGCTATTCAAAGCAATATGCATGTTGCCATACTCAACTGACTCGTAGCATAATTTCCTTTCCTTCTTCTTCTTCCTGTTCTTGTCCAAGCATCACGAGGACGGCTACTTTTCACCGTCTGCTTGAGCCAATAAGAGCGTAATATCTACGATCAAAAAGAAATTAATATATGGGTGGACCACCATGCATAAGAGATGCTCCTTAATTCCCTATCTTCACACGCAAGCCAACGGTAGATCTCTGCCATCCAAAAGGATTGAAATAGATGGGGGGACCATGTCTTCCCTTACCTCACACGGACGCCATGTGTTCTTCTCTTACTTTTCCTATTTTACTCTGCATCTGTGAATTAGATTTATCTGTTTTTTCCATTTATGACAATCCTAGTGCATCCCTTTTGGATTTCTTGCCCAAAACTTCAGGCAGGCTTGGAGTCAAACACGTGACAATAGCATCAAATACCCATTTGTGACTACTTTTGGCTTGTTGATCTACTTCGAATACGTTGCACAATGGCTGTAATTTACTAAGGTTGACCTTACTAAAATATCAGTATTCAGTAATATTATTTCATACGGGCACGAAATGATGTTTTAAATGCAATCTAAGCTGACCATTATACTTAATACGATCCATTTATCTAATTAGAAGCTCAAAATCATTTTGATCAAAGGAATATATTAAGTACAACATTGAAAATGTATAAAAAAATTATATATATATATATATATAATATGAAGATGAAGATCACTGATATTGATTTACACTATTATTAAAACGTCACAAAATTTTATAGAAATCATTCATCCATATCATAAAGGTAATATTTTTATATTTGTGGGACACACAAATAAGGGAAGATATTTTTATAAAATAAATGATCTAGCCCTAAAGAAAGAAGGGATCTTGTGACAGGAAAAACCCACGAGCTCTCTTTGATTGCCAAAGTCGTTACACAGAAAGATTGATTGACAAATGCATGCAAAAGTGTTGACTATATCCACAGACAAATATGCATATGCATTAACTAGCCTATATGAACAGTATTGTTCCATCTTCATTATATTAGTGCAAAGGATGATAAAGGTGCATGTACATATCACGTGAAAATATTCATATGAAAAGTGCATGCAACTGGAAACATGTCAACCTTGGCACACATGCAAAGCTATACAAATCCATCATCCATCTGTAAGGATTCATGTGCACTCACATAGGGGAAGATGCAACTGTCTAAAAACATTCAACTCATTAGGTTTGTTCTGCATCCAATTTGGGTTGATATTGCTGCTCGTGAGCCAGTCACATGTGATGAGCAACACGTGATCATGTCTTTAATTCACAAAGAACGTAAGACTGATTTTCATGAATTGGGAAGATTACACTTAATAAGGATCTTTGCCTTATGCAATTAACAGAAACAAATGCAAACACATAGTTAGCACTGCTCCACTTGAGTGGCAACACAGGTAAACCAAGTGGTACAATTTGCAGGTATTAATGGCCAATCACAAGCCCCTTCTCTGCTTTGCAGAAAAGACCTGTGTCAACATCTCAGAAAGAAGCCTAGTTAAACCCCAGAAACCTTATCCTTCTCTCGTTCAATGGTTTTTGTTGAGCACCACCATTCCTCTTCTTGAAATGTATAAAAATGGGAATGCAGCCCACCGTCAAAATTTGAGTGAAGAAAGCCTCGCATGAGAAGAACATGTCCATCAAACTCAAAACAGTGTCTAGAGAAACGCATCCCAATTTCCTTCCACCAATGGTATTATTAATTATCTCCTTCTCTTGGTCATTATCATTCATGTATGATTGTTAAGAAACGCTTGCTTGTCTGAGCTACGATACTGGTCTCTTCCAACATCCAAAAATGGTGGGTAAGAATCTTATAGCGCACTTCAAAAAATGTTTTTGAAATCTTCTATTTTGAAGTGTTTGCCATGGTTGCGGTGGCTGTTGTTACTTGCAGTTGTTACATTGTAGCATAATCTTTACTTTATTGCTAGATATATATATATAGCTTAGCTTGTAATTTAATTTAATCTTATTGGTTGATAGAATAATCTAAGGCTCAGACGCGCCATATCTGACATCTCGATTGAAGTGGAAAAGATTGCTGAGGATTTGAACCACAATGTCCAAGTCTTTGTCGAGAAGGCAGAATGTGAGTGCTGCGGATTTTCTGACAATTACACTCCTGCCTTCATTGGCCACATCAAGAACTCTTACGGTGGGAAATGGGTTTGTGGGCTATGCACAGAAGCCGTGAAAGAACAGATGAATAGAACTCCTCGGACGGCCATTAAAGAAGCTGTGGATTCTCACGCAGCCTTTTGCAAGAAGTACAACAGCACCACAAGGCTCAACCCGAAGCTATCTTTGGCAGGTGATATGAGGGAAATTGCTAGGAGATACTCCCATCATAGGATTTCCAAGAAGATTTCCCCACCCAAGATTGCTAGAACCTACAGCTGTAATCCAAGGATCGATATTCACATTGATGGCTCTTCGAGTGAACAGACAAAGAAGTGAGAACATATTCCTGACTTGTAGGAGGATTGCACCTTTTCTTCAAGAATGCAGTTCCATGTACTAGTGGAATTGCTTTCGTTGTTTTGCTAATTTAAGCAGTGAAACGACATTAACTACAAGGCCCTTGGTTGAAATAGGTTCAACATCAAACCCGGTTCGTATAAACGAGTTTGAAGCAGGCAGTCTAGTGCAATTATTAGTACATTGTCCAGATGTGTAGGAAATGATGAGTTACGCATCAGAAATTCTTAGTTGATTTCGGTATTTCAGTATAGATTGCAGCCATGCATGAAAGTAGCAATTACCTAAGCCTTCTTTTGTTCTAAGGCCAAGTTCTTGATTGGCTGGGTAAATCCGTTCCTGAATTTGGGCTTATCCTGGCTTGCATAGTGATCACAAATGGATTTTAATTGAGAGGAGAACGGCATAAAAGGTTTCTTCATATGTATAAACATGTCCGTGGATGTATCCGTCTCAGTGAGATCGACTAATTTGAAATTAACGCCACTCATGGACTCTCAACGCAATAGCAACAATGTATAAATTAAGAAGCATAGCTTAATTCATGAAACAATTGAAAGTAGAATCATTAAATCTCATGGACTTTCAGTATGAATGATTATTTAACTTGGATTTCATATAAAAAATCTTTCGACTGCATTCATCTTCTTTTAATTTGTCTCATTTCACATCAACTGGATCAAGCGAGTTCAAAATATCTGAAGTTCAGCAAATTGTTACTCAATTCCAGGCCAATTTATAAAATTGAAAGATATCTTTTGATTTATATCTCTTATTTGGAATCAACAACTTAGTTCATACATTTGTATGAAAATATTGTTGGGTCCCATAGGTTGGATTAATCCAAGAGGAGAAAGGTGAATTGGGTTTATAAAAATTTCTTATTTAACCCCTGTTTAAGTAAAATCCCCTATTTCATGCTTGTGTGCAAGTTGTAATGAGATAAATAATATAGCAGTAAAGCATAGAAAAACAAAGCAATAAAACACATAACACACACAATATTTTTATAATGGTTTAGGCAATCGTCCCTACACCACTCTTCCAAGAGTACACTTCTTTGTACCTTGGGTTCCATCATATAATGGAATACAACAGTGCACCATGCACTCTTCTAGATTGTAGATTTGGGGGCGTAACCATAGTACTCTTAGCATTTTTTTAGATTCCAACTCTATGGGGTATAGACACACTGCCCCCAACACTTTTCTAGATTAACTCTAAGGGGCAAAACAAAGTAGCTCTTGTCTGCACTTAGACAGCCACAGATATTTGTCTGCTCTTTACAAATATCTCACTGTAAGCTTGGGATAAGACCTGAAGATTTGAGTGGCTTTATGTATTGTAGAAGCTTTTCCCTTAGTGTGTGAATGAGGAAGCTTTGAAGATTTAGAAAGTTAAAGCTCTTGAGAAAGATATTAAGGTCAAAGCTCTTGACCTAGGATTGTAAAGATTTATGGAAAGTTTTGGCTCAATCTTTTTTCGTCTTAAACTCCTTCAACTCTTGTAACGTCCAAGCATATCTCGTTAAATAGCTCTTCTCAAAAATTTGAACGTTAGAAAAGATGAATTTTCTTGAATGTAAAAAACAAAGGTAGATGAGCAGCATTAATGTAGAAGACCATTCTTTATTTCTGTCATTAAAAGCATTGTCTTCTGATTGGCTCTTAATTATTAGAAAGTCTGCAACCTCATTCTTGACAGAGAAAAAGATGATTGCTTAGAAATGAAAGGCTTTTTGTAGAGCATTAAATTTTTGAATCATTTGAAATCAGCAAATTTTTACTGTAGAAGGATTACTGTGGCATATTTATTGTCGCACTCACAAAGATGATGGCTTTCTCCGCAGTTAATACCAAACGAATCTATCTGCCCAAGAGTTCGTCCAACTTTGTAGCAACTTCACTATAACAAAAATATTGTAGCAAATTTTATCTATCAATTCGTCCGAGCAATTTGGCTCAGAAATTTATTTGTGGTACTATAGTAGGTTACCGAAGCAAATCAATATAGCAATTCATCCACCAATTCATCTGAGTAATTTGTCTTGGCAATTTGTTCATGATGCTGTAGCAAGTTACTATAACAAATTACTGTAACACATTTTGTCTGAGCATTCATCTTTAGCTTCGTCTTGGACAACACAATAGTAATCTATTGTAGCAATTTACTGTAGCAAATCATTATAGCACACTTTGTCCGAGCATTCCTCTTTAGCTTTGTTTTAGATGGCATTGTAATGATTTACTATAGCAGCTACTTTATCTCAAGCTTTGTCTTTAATGACACTTCGTCTTTAGCTTTATATCTAGTTTACTGTAGCAACTACTGTGGTATTTTATTGTAACAAAATCATTGTAGTAGCACACCTACACTTGAAAATTTTTTGTACTTTTGTCACATTGTTAACTTGACATTTTTTATTATAAATCTCAATATAATTATCTGTATAAAATCTGCATAAGTTGTAAAGCATAGATATATACTTTAAATTATGATTTTATATCTATAAGCTCATTTAAACACTTATTCTTTTTCATTTAAAAAGAAATCTATTTAAGACACATTTAGTATATAATCCCAGGCAAAGGTAAAAATAATATGTATCAAGATGATTTCACTTCTAAACTTATATCAAAACGTATATGCTTGCACAAATGATATTCCAACAAAGTACACATATTTCAAGCTTCCTATGCTAGAAGCATCATTAGTATAAATTAAGTATTAAGACAAGTTTTGTTTTCATTAAAATAACACAATAATCCCAATAAATACCTCATTTTTACCTTGATAAAATTAATTACTTTTCTCAAATTAGTTTCACCGTCTCCACTCTATAATACCTTTACTCTGACCTCAAAGATTGGCTATGTTTCAACATTTACTCGGGGCAAGGTGGATGTGATTGCAAATACCATATACATAGAATTCACGGTTGGTACTCCCAAATCCCAATGCACCCAGTAGAATTTTTAGTAGGCCATCAAATTACGCATTGGAATTTTCAACCTTCCCAAATAGTGAACATTTTTGCATTGAATTTTCAACGTACATCATATCTTTTTTCCGTAACTATTGGTATATTTATATTTTAAAAATTAGTAAATATATTTATAGATTTATAAAAAATTTATTATACCAATTTCATTTGTGACTACTATGATGATAATTAAAACTAACAATAAATGTTTTCCGCGATTTATAATTCATCCATTATGATGGTCGCAAACAAAATTGGTATGAAGCAATCTTTTCGTAAATTTATAATCTATTTCTAATATTTCAAAAATGTAAAAATAAATATGTTTAAAGTTATATTAAAAGATACCGATACATCTCTGCAAATGTCTGGTGTTTACATGTCATTTATAATATGATGTTGTAAATGATAAACTACATTGGGACTTTCTTGCAAAAGTGATCCTAATAAGGAGGAGAGAAAGGGAACATCAAATAATTGAATAATTAAGGACTTATTTGGAAATAAGTAAAACAAAAGAAAAGGAGTTAGAAATAAATAAAATTTTAAAAAGTAAGAGAGACAGAGAGAGTAATAAAAAATAGTGTAAAAGTAACGATCGAGAATAAATAAATAAATAATAAATTTTTATATACAAAGATAATTGAAAAATAAGTAAAAATAAAAAATATATATGACTTATGAGTGAATAAATATTAAATTAATTTAAAAGGATTTCTCCTTTCCTTTCACTCTTTACCAAACAGGGCCAGATTAATGTTAGACGCTTTAACATAGGTCCATACTAATTTCTAATTAAGTTTAGCCTATGAAAAACTAATAATAATAATAATAATAATAATAATAATAACGAATCGATAATCCAACTCTAGGCATTTGGTAAACCGTTGGAAGTCACTGGCACAAGTGATGCGGGTGGGAAGGGCTCCCACACGTGCAGGGAAATAGAAAGCTCCTTCGCCCCTTCTCGTCTCCTTCCGCTCTCGCTCGCAGAAGGCTCTCTCAGTCAAGCAGTAGTGATGGTTTGGCTGAAAGATTTCAGCTTTTTAGCTCGTTGCGGGAGTTTGACGCTTGGGCGCTTGTTCCTTCTTCCTTCAGGTACGATCTTGTCTACATCTATCCGAGACTTTTCCTAGCCGATTTTGGCCGTATGTCTGTTGTCCAGATTACTGTCTTCCTTTGTAGGTGTTTGCTTGAAAGTTGGATGGGAATGGATTACTACCCAATTTTCAGCTCTTGGTAAACCTTTGGGTTTGCTTTTGGTAAACTTTCGGGTTCTTCTGATGCCCCAAAATCCAGTTTTTGTATTACCCAGAACAGTTTTTTGGATTCCCAGCACCCAAACCGTGAAAGGAAGCATCCTTTTCTTTGGGTATGTGTTTCACGAAAACGATATCTTGGGTAACTTTTAAATTCAATGTGCCTGTTGGGTGGATTGAAACCAGTTGTAGTGAAAGTGTGAAACACAATATCATGGCAATCTCAGTGGCTGTGTTGAGGATGCCATGTGCTTACTTGAAAGGAGAATTTTATTTGCGGTAGTCGATTTGGTGGTGAAATTCGATGGGCCATCTTTATTGGTTATTGCTGGAAATGCAGCTTACATCATGCGTCAAGTGCTTGGTAGCATTATTAGCCTCTTCCGGATGGTATCTTTGCAATTATCTTTCAATGCCTTTTTTGTGCAAATTCCACAATAGAAATATCTAACTGCTCTTTCAGTTCAATTTTGAGGAAATTGCAAAACGGACTCCATTCACATGTTCCGGGTGTTCTTTCCTATGAGTTCGTCATAGTAGCCATGAGTGTATATGGATACAAAGAAGATATTAGATTCTGTAAATGTAGATAAGTGATAATCTAGGACTAGGATGATTTATGGTTGCATTATTAGCTACTTGGCTAAGTTTGCATTAGATTGGTTTTCACCATAGATTAAGGAGATGTGTCCTTTCCGATACGGACCCTGACTGTGGTCAATCCAAGAGACTGCCATTATAATCAATGGCCCAGAATTTGGATCATGCATATGATGTTTAGCTTCTATTTAGTACTTCTATGGAGGTCACTAGCAACATGAGAATAAAGAATTATGAGAAAGATACTGATCAAGTTGATTCTACAGCTTTGAACAGCTCCGCACCCCCTCCCCCACCCATCTCACTATATATTTTTGTAATACTACTTCAAGTTGCTTCTGTGCAACCTGTAGTACCTTGTGAGGATACATTCTATGTGAAGAATCTAAAATGGTGCTTTGTTTTTCAATTCATAGATCATGTGGCCTGACCAAGCAATTTGTAAACTGGTAATGCAGGATTAGTACAACATTCTGAAAGGAAGAATATGACTATCTACATCATGTATAGACAGTGCTCATCAGCTCAGGGTGGTTCTTCAGATCCTAAGCCAGTTGGACACACTAAAATATCAATGAATGGAGGGCCACACATTAACCAGACAGAAGTGGTTGCTAGACCGGGAGTAGATCAGGTCTGTCATATATTAGGCAGCTGTCCTTGGGGTCCTGACTTGGAAAATGCTCTATCTATAATTGACACCAAGTCTCAGCCGGAGCTCTTTGTTGCTGTCCTGAAGAGGCAGAAGGATTTGCATATAGCATTGAATTTTTTTCGATGGGCAGAGAGGAAGAATGGTGCACCACACTGTCCAGCAGCATACAATGCACTCGTGATGATAATGGCTGGGAGTAAAAGTTTCGAAAATCTTGAGCAGATTCTAGAGGAAATGAGTCTTGCTGGATTTGGACCGTTCAATGATACATGCTTGGAGCTGGTCAATAGCTTTGTGAAATCCAGGATGCTTATGGAAGCTGTCAATGTGATACAGACCATGCGGAAGTTCAAATTCTGTCCAGCATTTTCGGCATATACAACTCTGATTGGTGCTCTAGCTGATGCACAAGAGCCTGATTTGGCTCTGACCATGTTCCAGCAGATGCAGGAAATTGGGTATGAAGTGAATGTCCACTTATTTACAACTCTTGTCCGTGTATTTGCCAGAGGAGGTAGACTTGATGCAGCTCTATCTTTGTTGGATGAGATGAAGAGCAATGCTTTCAATGCAGATATTGTTCTTTACAATGTTTGCATTGACTGTTTTGGTAAGGTGGGCAAGGTAGACATGGCCTGGAAATTCTTCCATGAGATGAAAGCACAAGGCATCATGCCTGATGATGTGACATATGCAAGCATGATTGGGGTTCTTTGCAAGGCAAATCAACTTGAGGAAGCCATCAAGTTGTTTGAACAAATGGAGCTTAACAGAAAAGTTCCATGTGCATATGCATATAACACCATGATAATGGGCTATGGCTCTGCTGGAAGGTTTGACGATGCTTATGGGCTACTTGAAAGGCTAAAAGAGAAGGGTTGCATACCAAGTGTAGTCGCATATAATTCTATTCTTACATGCCTTGGGAAAAAGGGAAGAGTAGATGAAGCTTCCAAGATTTTTGAGGAAATGAAGAAAGATGCAGAACCCAATGCTTCAACATACAATGTACTAATTGATGTTTTTTGCAAGGCTGGAAAATTGGAGGATGCGTATAAAGTTCGAGATGCCATGGAAGCTGCAGGATTGTTTCCAAATGTGATGACTGCAAATATAATGGTTGATAGGCTATGCAAGGCTAAGAAGCTTTATGAAGCACGCCAGATATTTGAAAGCATGGATAAGAATGGTTGCATGCCCAATTCAGTCACATTTTGTTCTTTGATAGAGGGCCTTGGCCGGCATGGCAAGGTTGATGAAGCTTATAGATTGTATGAGAGAATGTTAGATGCAGGCCACAACCCAAATGCTGTTGTTTACACTTCCCTGATTAGAAACTTTTTCAAGTTTGGGCGAAAGGATGATGGGCATAAGATCTATAAAGAAATGGTTCGCATGGGTTGTCCACCTGATCTGACTCTTCTTAATACATACATGGATTGCATGTTTAAGGCGGGTGAAGTGGAGAAAGGTCGGGGCCTCTTTGAGGAAATTAAGGCTTGTGGATTTGTCCCAGACATACGGAGCTATTCAATTCTTATTCATGGTCTCACCAAAGCTGGCTGTGCAAGAGAGACATATGAACTATTTTATGTCATGAAAGAACAAGGTTGTGTGCTAGACACATTTGCTTACAATACAGTCATTGATGGCTTTTGCAAGTCTGGCAATGTGAATAAAGCTTATCAGCTTCTTGAGGAAATGAAGGGAAAGGGGCATCCACCCACTGTGGTTACCTATGGATCTGTCGTTGATGGCCTATGTAAGATCGATAGGCTAGATGAGGCATATATGCTTTTTGAAGAAGCCAAATCAAAAGGGATAGAAATGAATGCTGTAATCTACAGCTGTCTGATAGATGGGTTTGGAAAAGTTGGAAGAATAGATGAAGCCTATCTCATCATGGAAGAGATGATGCAAAAGGATTTTACTCCAACCGTGTACACATGGAACTGTCTGCTTGATGCATTGGTGAAGGCTGAGGAAATCAATGAAGCCTTGGTCAGCTTTCAGTCAATGAAAGATTTGAAATGCGCACCAAATACAATCACTTACAGTATCCTCATAAATGGTCTTTGTCGGGCACGTAAATTCAGCAAGGCTTTTGTCTTTTGGCAAGAAATGCAAAAGAAAGGGTTAAATCCAAATGTTGTAACCTACACCACCATGATCTCAGGGCTTGCAAAGGTTGGTAATATAGTAGAGGCCAGTGGGCTGTTTGAGAGGTTCAAAGCAAGTGGTGGTATACCTGATTCAGCTAGTTATAATGCTCTTATCGAGGGATTAAGCAATGCTAGTCGAGCAATGGAAGCATACCGGACTTTTGAGGAAGCTCGTGTAAAGGGCTGTAACATACATGCTAAAACTTGTATCGCTCTTTTGGATGCACTCCACAAGGCTGAGTGTCTTGAGCAGGCAGCAGTTGTAGGTGCCGTCTTACGGGCAATGGCAAAGTCTCAACATGCTGCAAAATACTTGTAACAATAGAATGAACTTTGATCATCAGTGGAGTGTGCAGGCCATCCTTGCCAAATACCTGAGGATCTGTTTTACTCAGCCAGACCAAGCCTGACTGCAAGGTCTCAGCTTCTGTGAAATCCTAGCTCAATACTTATGGACTGATGAGGAATTCATGTCATCAATACAGCAATCGTTGGGGAGCCTCTACTTCTTCACTCTTAGGTTTTATCTCAAACAATACAGTTATAAGGGTTGAAGATGCTCCCACTCCGTTTGAAGGTACTCTCTCTTGATTAAGAATGGTTGTGCTGAAACCATATTAAGGTACATCCAAAATCAAAGGCGGAATATTTAATGCTGCCTGACCTATATAGACAGTTTTTGTTTCTTTGTCCAGGTGATGACACTCATCATTGTTGTTGACAGAAATAGAACCACAACACCAAACATGAAGGACAAAATCATGCAAATACTTTTTAAACAGTGTTTATGTACAATCCTGATTGTTAAATTTTTTGCCCTGCTATGGGTAGGACCTAACCAACATTCACACTTTTTGCATAATCCAAGTTCTTGAGCAATCGCTATCTGCCCAAGCTCCTGTATTCTTGTTTTTGGCATTAGTTTGTGAACATAGACTTTCATAAACATGCAGTAGTTGTTATTAAATCTCGTTTAACTAGTATGAGTAAAAACATAGCAGTGGATTTTAAGTTGTGAATGATTGAAGCTGAATTATACGTGACTTATCAAAGAATTTTTATTTTACAATTATTTCTTTACACCTGCTCTTACATAGCGTTGTTAACTTCTGCATGTATAGCAAATGCCTGTTACCATCTGCAAAGAGTATTGCGCTTGTGTAAAGTGAAATCCCCTGCATGCCCTGCAAGTGATTCTCAGATTTCAGTAGACATGGTCATTCATACTGACTTTAATACAGCCCTCACAAGCGCCGTGTATGATGCACTTGTCAAAGGAGCTCTGCATTTAAGACTATCCTTTTCCAGATGGAAAGCAAACTTTTTGAGTAGGCGTGCTGAATTTCTCTCAACGTCCATTTTGAAAGATGGATATGTGTGAAGGGCAACTTTGATCCCCTATTTCTGCCACACTTCATTATGGACCTCTGTTACGAGTCCCCTTTAATTGCCTATAAAAGTTTGATAAAAACCAATGTTGGGCGGCAGACTGCATTGAGATTAGTTGGGCACTGCAACTGGCTAAAACCCATCCAAAAATGTTTTCTGTGCTTTTCTGTCAGGCCAGCAACTGAAAACAGATTAACATGACAGTTTCACCCCGCGCCTTCATAGACGGCCACCTGGTTCACCGATGTCATTCTGCCATTCAGTTAAAATAACTTCTACCAGTGTTTGGGGAACCTTTGGAGCTAAAAAACACTGCCAACTGGTATACTTCACAGATCAAGTGGCGAAAAGTGAATTTTTTTTCTTTTTTTTTTTTTTCTGGGTGATCTTTGTCTTGTGATATTAAATTCAATGATGTTGAAATATTTGCTAGTATTTGACTTTCTTAGATGCACAGTGTTTTCGAAGTTACAGTTAAAAGCTAAATTATCAAGCTAATCATGCTTCGCATTGAGAACCCAACCAAAATTTGGGCCGGGCAAGCAGTCCGATCTCTAACTCCAGTAGGTGATTGTCTATGGCTCTACGTACAGTCCCCAATACCTGCTGAGCTCAGGAGTACCTGGGTATGAGAGGATATTCGAAGGCTTCATCGAAGAAATTCAAATAGTTTATGCATATTCCAAGTTTTAGATTGAGCCTGAGACAAATTTAAAAATATTCATCAATACAGATGTATATTTTGCACCCAACTGGTCAACTTACTTTAAAATAAGTAAATAGCATGTACTAGATTATATGTTCAAGTAATGATTCTGATCATATTTTGAATAAAATTAACACACGTATATTTTATATGTAATTTTATCAGTCTGATTGAAATATTCGTAATAATATACATCTAAAACAAAATTTACCAAATATTTTAGATATATTATAATTTAGATCCTATCCCTATGATCAGTCTAGCTTAACTAGAAAAAGAATAATTACAATTCTTTACAAAAGCAAATAAGAATAGGGTAATAAATGGTATAATTAGCAGCAGCCGTGCTCTTTACCTGATGCCCACACCCCAAAGTGCGTTTCGAGTATGACAGCTAGCTTCAACAAGGCTCGAAATAGGGAAAGAGGAGAGACCGAGAGAGGTTAGCTTCCAGCACAAGTGAAAGCCTACCAACCTCACTCGTACCTCCTTTTTTCTGTCGGCCATATCATTCAACCATACATTCGCAACAAAAAGCACATATCAGTTGCGTCGACCAAGCCCCATCCGAATCAGATGCCATGCCACACATGATGGATTGCTTGGATTTTCTGGACAAAATGAAATTTAAATAGCACAACTGGAAGTAGATAAACAAAACGCAACACCATGGTTTAGCCCAGAGGCCGGGCGACTACAGGTTTGATTTTGAAACTGTTCTGTAATGAAAAGGTCTTTTTCAAAAGTGTTTTTCACCATGTCTTTGTTGTTCAGAGAGAGCTCAGACAAAAGACCAGTTGATGAACATGAAAGCAATGCAGTGAGCAGTGTCTTCCTCGTTCAGAACTTTCCATGCCACCGCTCTTTCATATGAGATGGGCCTCCCCATGCTCGACACGCATATGCCTCCTTGAAGGCATGCAAAACCCTGCCATCAAATATGGAAGAAAGATTAATAAGATTAAAAGGCTCATATGAGAAAATAACGAGTTCTTATTTCTTTGCCAGCTTGATGTTACCTGCTGCATTATTTGTGGGAACTCGGTGTATAAAGCCTTCCGTCCATGATCATCAAATATCTTCTCCAAGGTAATATCCTGCAGCGCTACTAAGGTTGTCTCCAGCATATCAAGGCCTGCTTGATTTGCGAAGTTGAAAACAGGTAGCGCCTGCATAAATTAACAAGGAATGGAGATAGGCTTCAATGTCTTAATCCTTGGAAAACTAGAGAATGGGAGCACTCAAACTACACAAAAACAGAGGTGTGTACCTTCAAAGAGCAGCACATGATTGCATCTGAGTGATGCCAAAGGGTCTTCAGAAGAGACTCACTGCCATCCATGCCCTGCTTCAGAAGTTCATCACCCAAATGGCGCCTGCAAATAAGGAAACCACCATCAAGCAGATTATATTCCAATCAGGTCTTCAACTTTGCCTAGTCATTTTTCTACAGGCAAAATATCAGGATTCCAAAATAAGCCATTTATTAGAAATTACACCTCATGACCAAGTCACAGGTTGCTCAAGATTTTCCAGAGACAATCCTAATAACTTACAGTCACAGCAATAGCCCAGTCATTGCTCACAAAATGCAGCATTGTTGCATCTGGTCACTGCAGGTAGGACCATTGATCACATACCCCAGAGCATCGACTAATATGATGAACTCCAGGCTTTCGGCAAAGCACAGACTAATCACTGCATTTAGAAGGTTTCAATATATACCACCATGCTGACCTCAAGCCAAGTAGTTACCCAATTCAGGTTACCCAAAACTGACAAGCCATACCATCCTCAATTTCAGTTCATGGAAAGCGTCTTTTAGTCTTTACCCTGAACAAGTGCAATACATTCTTCACATCTAAAGACCCACAGACCTATGTGTATTGAAACCCAGCAAGTTCCATTCATGGTTCACAGGTCTGGAAATCAAAACAAGATGGTCTATCTGAGCAATTCAATTGCAGGCCACTGATCAGGGGGTTAAACAAGGAGAGACTGCATCCTTCATTTAATTATCACTGAAATGTGAATATATCGAGTGACAGTGAAAAAGAAGAAACAAAAAGCTACTGAAAAAAATATGGCAGCATTGCCCATAATTCATAATTATACCTGTAGCTGTGACAGATCCAACGAGCGAGAGTAAGTGCTTCTGGTGTGCCAGGTGGAGGGCGGAGCCCCCCATGAGAACCTAGGCGAGAAGGCGAGAGGGCTAGTGCAACCCTTTGGACAGAGGATATAATACTGCGAACATATTGGCGTGCCATTGTAGCCACACTTTCCTGTAGGTGGCTTTCAAATGCAAATTGAAATGCTATTGTCATCACGGATCTCATGCTACCACGAGTGCCAGAATAACTTCCTGATGGTCTGCTGCCACTGGAACCTACCTCAAGAGTAGAAGCCAGATCCAAAGTGCGATTCGGACTGGAGGCATCCTGCATGGATGGTTTCCAAGTAACAAGAATCAGAATGCAATTTATTGATATGAAATGCAAGATGAAAACTACATCAATTAAAGAGCCAGCCAAATCACCCAAAATGCTAAAAAATCTTCATCTATGCTTGTAATTTATAAAAAATTGTTCAAACAAACTATGACCGGTTGCCAACTAAATCACACTCACCAACCCAGCGTCAAGAGGAATTATCCGAAAACCAGAAGGAAGCAGAGGTGGATCATCAGCCAAAGATGCATCAATGGGGGCAAAAATGAGCTCAGCACAGGTCCCTACGGCATTCTCATCCATTCCACTGCAGAGCTGTCAAACAGAAAGCAAAAGGACAGTAAGCAAATTAGATAACGATCCATGACCACAGGATGTTCTCTGCAAATTTAACATAAACAAATGAAACTCTGAATACAACATGATTTTATGTGACAGTCTTAAAATAAAATCCGTCTTCTGCCAAATCTAGTGGCTTATGATAGGAGTCAGAAGAGATTTTCACCATTTCAAAGCAACTAAGAAGGCCTAAGTTTCAGAAGTCATATCAACTAAATGAATTTCCAAATGATTCACGGTTTCAAAGCTGGATTTTAACTTTAGACAAGCTTTTGCAGTAAAGTGGATCACTGAGAAATACAGAATCATCCTGGTGGCATTGCTATATTTACTCTCAGGAAGTAGAAAAGGGAGATGAATAAAACTGGTACAACAAGATTCATATACTTAGGCCATTTAGTTAGGACAAATCTCAGATGGTAACAATGATGAGAAGATATGATTATCCAACAAAGACAAACGCTCAACCAAAACACCCGTAAATATATCCTCAACCTGGAAGGTTAACCTTTTCAAATAATAACTTGTTGCATAATCAGATAGAAAGCACCAATGAAAGTAATGATACTCCTATCTGTATAACTCCAGAATGGGATTTAAGCGTTTGAAATGAAAATCATACCAGATGAAAGGGATTATTCCAACCTAATTCTAACTAAATAAATTTGCACCATTAGCAATGTTTTTGAGGTTCAAAAGATTACCATATGCACTCTCAAGTCTAAAAGACTTTCAAACAAAATCCTAGATACACATTCAATCCCTCCAAAGTCCTGGCCATGTCAAGCTGAACTTCTACAGAATTACTTTACCACTATGGAGACACCACAGAGAACATGCACTCACTTGCAAGAGAAATGTGTCCCGAGACATCATTGTATCCTCGTGATTATGGCCAATGTTCTCCAATCTAATGACCTCCAAGAACTGGTAAGAATAACATAAACATCTTAATAAGAATAGTGAATTTTCTAATTTTAAACAAAGTCTAAATATCAAAATGTTAACAGCTATAACTGAGACAGTAATCATACTAGCCCATTAACCACAGCTGCAAATGAGAAAGGCTGCTTACCTCCTCATGCTCAATTGTGTGAGCCAGTGGAAGGATTATCTGACCCCCAAAGCCTCCCACACGAGATCCAGGTAGGCCACAAGGTACAGCTTTAACAGCCGCAGCTGAATAGGCATCTATGCTACTGTCAGCCCATTCTGATCGGTGCTCCCTTAGGAATCTTAGGAGCACTGCTGGAGGCACATTCTGCAAGACAAAAATGAGCACATCAACTGAACCGTAGTCCCTAGCAAAATAAATGAAAATTTTGAAGAAATAAGATAACAAATGCTAACTTGAATTTATCATTCAAATGCAGATAAAACAAAAGATGCAACTGCAAGGCCTTTGCAATCATCTTAGCATCCTTACATGCCTCCAATATAACTATGTGTTTTGCTAAGTTGACTAGTTGAGACACAGTAAACTCAGTTGAATTCCTGAACATGGAATTACAGCATTCAGGTCACTACTAAACCATTCAATGTCAGACAGGAAAAAACATGATCATGCTTTCTTCTTATGTTCCAATGGTTAGAACTCCTAATTAGAGCCGAAGGCCACATGTCCCAAAGTGAAAACAACATGGTTAGAATTCCAACAAAAGCCCCACCATTTTAAATCCAGAAGTCTTGTAAATACGAGTGCTAGCAACAACAGGCCAATAATGTAATCATATTGTACACGAAAAATATTGTTCGCTAAACAGGGGCTTTCATCATTGGTTTTAGATAGTTACTCATGTAATACTTACAAAGAAAAAAAATGAAATAATTTTCAATGTCTAACCTGCAAAAGCATGGATGCCTTGGCACAGAGGACAGCATTACTCATGGCTGGAAAACCATTTGCAAATGCAAGATTTACGCTAACCATCTTGCCAGGAGACGAGTTAAAAAGAATGGTAACATCATCCATGCCATCGTTTGCCATCACAGACCATCCCTCATCAGTAAATCCATTAACCGCTTCATTAAAACCCCTGCAAGAGCTTGCATCCATCAGCAAATAAAGTGAGAGATCCCAAAAGAAAATACATCACCCAAAAGCACTAACCTACTAAGCCTCTGGCTAAGAACTCGTAGAGCTGCAGGTCGTCTGCCCCAGCCAGTTACTGTTGAAGGAGAAGCATCTTGTGCAATTTGCCTCAACTGGCGCAAAGCCTGAATAAAATAGCAACCACCATAGTAGTCAGTAACAAAGTTTTGGCTAGCTAGTGTCCCCATACCCACCTTTCATTATCCTGCCCAGCGACAATCTTGTTGCAGTTCAGGAAATGTAGTTATAACATCTAATCCTTCTCCAGTATGTCAAGTCATTTTCTAGTAGAATTTGTACATCTTTCAACTGAAATTTTTATTCATATGCTTAAAAGTTTTGACATTTGAAAGAACATAAGTAAAAGTTAAGGTCCCAACCGCCATAGTCATCTTTTGAGCAAGCACTGTAGATGATTCATACAATGGGCGAATAACCTCAGGTACACTCCATGGCTGGTAAGTAGCAACAGCATCATTCATTAGAAAAGTTTCTTGAGCAAAATATTCATCAATTACTCAAAACAATTTAAAGAAGAAATAACGAAAGAAAACACAGCTAAGAACCAAGTGTACCTCTAAATCCATATGATCAACTATGTGTATAATTGATCCACCCCCTTCACAAGGCCTTATCAGGTACCCACTAGGCAGCATTTCTGCTCTCACAAAATGCTGCACAGCTGGCATACTCGGACCGCCTTGAGTGCTGCTTAATGATCTTTCACAAACCTAACAATTATGTAATAAAGACAGGCACATGGACCATGAGAACGGTTGCATAGAGAAATCACCTGAGAACTTGGTGGGCAAAGGGAAGCTAAAGAGAATCAAACCATTCAATCTCATCCCCATGTAAGAATATTGACAGAAAATACATACCACGAGGCTACCATCTTCTAGAACTGAAGTGTACCGTAGCAACCAGAAGTCCCGAGCTGGTGCTAAGGTTGTTGGCGCATACAGCTACAACAATCAAATAACTTATTATAATTATGTCCCAAGGTTTTCAACTGTACAAATATGTTAACAAAATACTATTTCCCTTCAAATACCTGCATGTAGAGCAGCTCAATAGTTCCACTGTTTCCCGTGGGCAGTACATTTATAACATCCACAGAGCGGCAGTCACGGAACCATGATGACCGATCTTTGAGGATTTCTGCAACCTGAAAGGAAAGC
Source organism: Pouteria campechiana (assembly GCA_036873735.1). Lineage (NCBI taxonomy): Eukaryota > Viridiplantae > Streptophyta > Magnoliopsida > Ericales > Sapotaceae > Pouteria > Pouteria campechiana. Next base: position 35,247 of record JAYJMB010004417.1, on the reverse strand, counting down.
TCACAATTGAAATATATGAACCACCATCATTATGAACTCTGGGGAAGAAACAAATCTTACCCTTGTGGGCTCTAGACCCACTAAGCCGCAAGCACGTGCTGCAATTCCAGGGCAACCATGTGAAATAGCAACGATTCCAATGGAATCCGGACCAGGCTGCATCACAAAATAGAAGACTTACAGGTGCACAAACCAATCGAGGTATTTGTAACAAATTCTAGCACAGGTTCAGCTTCAAAAGAACATAACAGCAGACATATAGTAGCCATTGGCCATAACTTCTTGCCCAATGAACATCCAAAAAAATAAGGTAAAAAGGATTTGTGGAAGACCAAAGAAAAACAAAATTGGAGCACTTTATGCAATTCAGAAAGAATGATGACAATAAAGAAAGCATAGGAGTAATGATCAATTGTATATCAAAATATCAGGGAAAGGTGAAGTCTTCCCGCTACATTAAAATGCAAATGCATGGCAGCACGCAGCCACATTGGATAGCCAGAAAGAGTCAAAGATAGATCAAGGGACTTGCTGACTTCGATGGGATTATCAGAACTATATTCCCAGGAGAAAATACATTGAGATGAAACTTACTTGGCATGCACATGACGAACTGAGTGTCATCCAATCAGCACTATTTCAGAGGCTCCTTATACAGAAGTACATATAATGGAAAGTAGGCCCACAGGAGAATTCAGAAGACTACTTCTCAACGTGATCAACAGCACATGATCACCTCAGATTGACCCCATGCAAGTCCATCCACTTGCACAGATTATCCTTGGAAACATGCGCCCACTGTCTGATTGCTTAACCAAGAAGACAAATGGGTGCAGAAACTGACTTAAAACTATTTGGCATGCAAGCGAACCTGACCCAATTGTTTTATCAGTTTAATTACAAGGCTTAGTACAATCTACCAGACCCTCCCCACATTTTCTGATGAATAGGACCTTCCCAGTTTCGCACTCCACGAGTTACAAAGGCGCATTTATTAGATGCTGAGGACCTCCAAACGAAATCATAGGACAAGGCTATCAAGCTGAACAAGTTGCCATTTGCCCTGGCTTCAGATTGGGGCAGGCAGCCCAAAGACCTGAGCATTTAATTCGTAAAGCACCCTCTGTCACTTGATTAGATGGGATAGGATTATCCAACCCCAGACGACAAACTCCTGACGCCATACTGTAACACCGCTACCCGATGCTCCAAGGGATATGGGTGGTAGGACGTCTCCTTGTTATCAAGTACAGGCCGCTTGAATTACAGTACCCACTCGTCTACGTGTTCAAATAAAATGCCAAAACACAGAATGGAAGATAACAAACAGCGATGTACCTTCATCCCAGGCATTTGGACCCACTCCACAGCAGTTCCAGTGGCCTTCGAAAGAAACTCTGTTAAAGTCTCCTCTGCAATGGACAGGAGTCTACAAAACAGATGTCAAAACCTCAGAAGATATTAGAAAAAGCACAGTAAGAGGCAAAATTACAAAGGCCCAGAGAATATTTTTCAAATCACCCTGCAGGACTGGCATCCCTTGGCGGATGCTGTGGTGTCAAATGGTGCTGACCACTTGTCACAACCGACTCACAGCTGGTGTCTGTCGTAGCTAGCGCAGTCTGCAAGTTAGACGAAACAAGTAAGAAATTTTCCTGCATGCCTGGCATTGATTTTAAAACATAGCGAAACTTTACTGCAAATACTTTTACGTTTTGATTCTGTTGCCGATAATAGCCATTCTCATACACCAGCTGTGACACCTGCTTCTGCAACCTATCATTCTCCTCCATTAAAAGCTTATTCATTGCCGTCAGCTTCCGATTCACTGCCTGGAGGCGTAATGCTTCTTTCCGCTGCTTCTCTCTACATCTGTAAATGAAATCAAGTTGTTGTTAAGCACGAGCAAGGCCACAACAGTAACCAGATAAACTACAGAACATTCAAAAGATAATTTCTTTCGCGTTTGCACAGTATACCTTCTATTCTGAAACCAAACCTTTATCTGCTTCGGCTCGATGTTGGAGAGAATGGGGCATTCCCTTATCAGCTGCTGCCGGCGAATCGAACTGGGTTTCGGGCAGTCGTGGTAGAGCCGTTCAAGAGCTTCAACCTGCTCTGGCGTGTAACGGACATACTTTCCAGGGTCGAGCCCACCTTTCACATCCTTGCATGGTGTCACGGCCATCATGCTGTCTAGGTCAAAGACGCAATATCCAGATTATAAAGACTGGTCTTCCCTCCAACCAAAGATTGCTCAGGTCTCGATAACAAAATTTCAGCTCAAAACCACTAATTTCGTTGCATTTCCTTCACCAGAAAGGAAGATACATCAACTTTTCAAGGCATGAAAAACCTCAGGACCTCCCTCTTCCCTTTCTCTCTAGCACGACGATAATAACCATTGAACTCTCCTTGTCACCACAAATTTTGAAATTTGATACTCTTCCTCTTCTATTTTTCTCGTTGAGAATGAAGAATCTCGCTTCAGTCCTGAAATGGCAGAGCCGGATGTTCTTTTCCTCCTTTAACGCCAAAAACAAGGCCGAAAAAGCATCGGCTGCAGCAACTTCACGAACTCCAAAGCGCCAAGGAGAAAAGAAGGAAATGAGATAAAAGAGGAAAGGATTTTTTTTTTAACTCTTTCCTCCGCACAATCGCTTGTACTCGTTTCTTTGCGACTCGCACGACTCAACTCAGTAATCAAAGAGTTCGTTGGTAGCTCTAACCAGAACTCCGAAATTCAAAATCGCACGGATTCAGAGCTCGAGAAATGGAATACTCGCACCAGATTCTTGCTTGCTATGATCTGAGGCTTTCAGCTCCGCGATACAAACAGATTCCGCTCCGGATCGTCCGAATCCTTGAAAATCCAAAACAGACGCGATATTTCTCCCAGGAATCTATCGAGGTGGAGGAAAGAATCCGCACCAGAGGATCTTCGATAAATGAACCGAACGATTCGACTCGGAGATAATCCTGCAGCTTGAGTGCCTCGGTCTCAACTCCTTTCTCGAGAGCCCTGATTCTCCTTTGCTGGCACGTATTGCTAGTCCGATTCGAACTCACTAACCCACCGGTCGCTTCGATGCATGAAAAGCAAGAGACGAGAAAAGCCTGCACCTCACCGCAGCAGAGATTTCTCGCGAGATCCACCAACCTTATCCTTCCTCCAAATCCATGCGATCTCGTTCGTGCGCCGGCGATTCCTCGACTTAAAACCCGTCCTTTCTCGGCTCAGAAAAGCACCCTAGCAGTGTCCGTGCAGGGACATGCTAGGGTTATGGGAAGGACGAGAACGAGAGTCTCGTGAGAGAAGGACAGCAGCAGAAACGAAGCTGGAAATGCATAAAACGAAGGGGAAATGCTCAGTTTCAACGCGGGATTTCTTTCATGGCAATTCTCTGCAGCTCTAACGGATTCGACAGGTGAAAATCTGTGGACGATGATCGAAATCTCCGCCCAAAAACCCTCGGCTTTGGATGGAAACAGACGCTTTTTTAGCTCACTGTTGCTCCTCAGGCTGCTTTTGGCTCTGGGCCGGTCTCTCTCTACAGGTTTTTAAAACTGGGGTTAGCGACTATATAGATGAGATGATGGGACGAAAATGCCCTCGTATGCCATCGTAAATTTCGATTTCCTGGGTGCTCTTGCTCTTAATTTAGTTACTTTTTATCTGTAACGAAATTCTAATGTTTTTTTAAATTGACAGGAAAAACGGTGTAAAAGCTGAGTAATAAAATTAATATAAAATAAATATAAAAGCTTAGTTTTTAATATTTGTATATTTATATGAAAGTTACTATTTTTATTCACCTATAACAATTTTATTCTTTGGATATTATTATTTCAATTTTATTTACTCTATAACTCATATATTTTATTTTATATATTTTTTACTTTTTTATTCAGTAAGGTTCATTTGGAAATAGAAAACAGAGATAATATAAAAATTAAACAATTAGAGAACAATGCAATATGATGAGGGGTAATTATTAAAAAATAAATAAGATAAATGAGCAGAATTATTTTATAAAAATAATTATTTAAAATATAGATAATGATAAAAAAAAATTTATTAAATAATTCAAATATTAAATCGGATAAAAAAGGTGAAAATATAAATAAATAAATAAAGTTTCTACCAATCTTCCTCGTTCTCAAAATAAGTCAAAAGTCACGGCACAGCAAAATAATTAAAATGCAATAGTTCGTAATCACAGGTGCGGTAATACCATGTGCGGTAGAGTCAGGAGTTTTGTCACGGGGCGGATGGCAGGAATGGTAAATAGAGGAGGTAATGGTGGCAACTGCGGAGACGGAGGAAATGGAGAATCGGGAACAGGAAAAGGGCAGGAGGGTGGCGTGGGAGGAGCTGCGTGGGCGAGAGAGGACAGAATTATGAGGGCTTTGCATGCGTCTCCCATTTCTCTCGTTTTTATTTCATCATCATCCCCCTTTCCTCATCTCATCATCATCATTTCTCACCGCCATGCCCATCCAAAATACACACACTCATGCATGCATAACACCCATGGGACATGCATGCCATGGCTCTCACTGCTGTCTGCTGCTGTTGTTTTCCGTTTCGGGATATGATTAACATATGGACGGCAAACGGGTGAAATCCAGAGAAGCTGAATTATCACGAGGGCCACCTCCACTCCTCTTCCCCTTCAATGGATATCGACAGCTGTCGTTCCACATCGACATGACGCCATGGCCCACCTTCTCCATCCATCATCTCCCATCTTCAGACAACTTACCTGCCTCCACTCTCTATCATACCCCACCAGATCTTGTTCCTGAGATGTAACATTTACTCCCTCCTGAATCCACTTTCAACATTCTTATTTTGTATCATTATCATTATTTACTCCTCTTTTTCCTTTCCATTAATCTAATGGATCCTTTTATTTACTCTTCCGTGCAAAGGAGCATGGGGAAGACGCGGCAATTAAGTAACTTCGGGGAAGACTGATGACATGGGGCAACACACAGCAGGTTGTAAATAGCTGCAGGATGCATTAGGTCACCCATGTTCTCTTCTTTGTCGTGATTCATGTTTCTTTATTGAAAAGGCTTCTTTTGCAACCAGTAGGCTCTAAAACTCCACTTTACATGACCTACAAGTACTTATTTATTTGAATCGGTCGCAATGCTTATCCGATGGAATTTTCTGTCTTGCTTTTTGCATTAATTAACGGGTTTATCGTAGCCAATGTGGTAAATATATTCAGGTGTGGGGCTGATGATTCTTACGGCAAGGTGATGATGCATGTGAAGTTTCCTAGAATCTCTTCTACTGATCCAAAGGTTGCATGAAAACGTTTTGGCGTGCAATCCACTCCAACAAGCTGCTTGTTATGACCATTGCAGTCTCCAATCCATTGCCTGTGCAGCGATGTGGCTCAGAGGATTGGCGTGTGCGTGTTCAAAAGGGCAATCCTGATTGAATCACCTTCCAAGTCTCGAAATGATTCAAGTTTCTGAGACAATTCCAGTGTTATTGCAATTTATCCAGACTACTAGTTGTTGGATGCATTTGTAATTTATTTATTCCAATTTCTCAGGTGGTTTAAATGATTGGGCCTTCAAAAGGAAGTGAAGGATTGAATAGTTTGGCCGTTCAATTTCGTGTGGGTTTTAGTAACATGTTGGTTAGAAGTATCTCTTGTAGAATACTTGTACCGAATCACTTGTATTGATAAAATCGGTTTGACCAAAACTTCCTACTTATTTTGTTGTGCTTAACAATGATTTCAAAAATCAATGTTATCAGAAACTTAGGTAGATTGTGATAAATATGTATATATATATATATATACATATTAATTCATGTGGTTCTAGGGAGTTTTTCGTTCTATACGAACCACATGAGTCTTTAATCAAGATAACATAGTTAAATATATGAAAATAAATAATGCAATTGACCTTACTCTAATCAAAACACTTTGGTAGGCTAGAATTGCAAGATTACATGGAACATTTTGATAAAACAAGATTCATTAAAATATTTTTGAATAATATTCAAGTTAGCCATCATACTTAGTATTATTTATTTAATTAAGACATTAAAAATAATCTCAATGGAGAGATTTTACGAGCCTTAACATCATAAATAATGCTTTTAGACAATTTTATTGATTTTTGGCTCGCCTGAATTTTGAAATTAAAGTGATTTTTGAATTACAGAATAAGTAAAGGGAAATATAATAGTTGGCTTGAAATAGTATATAAAAACAGGAAATTTCTACACAGAATTAGGTGAAGCAAAACCGGTTGCAAAGAATTCTCTCATGCCTGAATATTCAAAAGAGATGAGAATAGTTATCCATTGAATGCTTTAATATCGAGTCTTTTCACCATGCAGGTTCAACTATTTTGATGGCTGCTGAATCCATGCCATCAACTATGGTTCACAACTCAGGTGCGTGAATTAGAAGTTCAAAATTCGAACACGAGTTTTAAACGATTAAATAGTTATCAAACAAAGGGACTTCAAACCATATTATTCCACAATACATGAAGATTTTCTATCATAAGCTCTGGATACTTACCACCAAAATGCCTGCTAAGTGGCAAACGGCGACGTTGATCAATTACACGAGATGGACGGACGGATTTGGTTTCGCTTAAGAGGGCCTATATGCCAATTATTTGGACTCTTTAACTTGTTTACGGATCTTCCAATTAAGAATTAGAAAAGCCATGTTGATTACGCTGGCTGATTTAACGATTGAAATGATGTTTCAAGCAATAAAAGTAGAATGGTCACGTGGCTATTACGGTCCAATCAAGAGAATTTAGAGTCTTAGACACGCAAGTAACTGTCCAGGAGAGACCCTTATCTAGATAATCCATTTTCCAGGCTACCTTCAAAGCTCAACAAAACATGCTGCTTGGCTGGCCCTGAGGGAAATTTTTCATTTTAATTGAAAATGATATGTAACTGGTTTCAACAACTTTAATTTTTTACTTAATTATAACCTACATTTTCAATTATTATTTCAGATTTTAAGGGTGTCCCTTAACATGATGGAAATGCTTATTTGGCTGTGTCCTTGGAGGCATGGAATTCAGTGTCAAAGATAGCCTCTTCAATCGATGATGTTGCGACAATTTTTAATTTAAATTATTTGTTTATTTTATCTCGTCTTCACATTGGATCTGACAACTTTGTACCTAATACCATTAATTTTCTATCATTTACTTTTTGGTTCTCTTGGTAGTAAAAAACAGTGGACCTTCAATTAATGTGGCATTTATTTATTCTAAAAATTATATTTTTATTATTACTCTTAATTTTGCATTTAATTTTCAACTATTATTCTTATTATTTTACTTAAAATTTATATATTTTATATTTATTGAGTATAGTTTAAATCATTATCCCATGTTTCTGCCTAAAGGATATTTTGTATTTTAATTAAAATTATATGTACCTAGTTTAAAAACTTTAGTTTTTTTTAATCTTATTATGATCTATATTTTCAATTATTATTCTAAATCTTTAAATGTGTCCCTTAACATGATGACATGGTATCTCCGTTGTGTCCTGAAATTTTCTGTTGTATCTCCATTGTATCTTAAGAGGCATTGATTTAAGAATATAAGTATTATTTTCAAAAGATAAAGACATGATTGTATATATCTTACCTGATAAGTTCATTACATTTGCATATTTTTTTTCCTAGTTTTTCAATTTTACCTTTTATCTTCATTTTGTACCTTCTCCATACGAAAATTTTACTATTTTTTATTGTTTTAGAGTTGTCAACTTTGTGTTTTAACATTGTTAGGCTTTAATTGAATGCATTAGCAATGCAAGTGCATTGGTAATATATATATATATATATATATAATTTTCTATATACTTTTTAAGATTGATGTGATATTTTAATTGCTATAATAACTCTATCTTTCATCATTATTTGTATTTTTGATAATTTATCTTTATTTTTTATTTAAAACTTATGTTATTAATGTTATTTTTGTTCAAATTTTCTAATGCATCCTCGCACTTGCATTGCTAATGCACTCTATCCATGCCCAAAGCTTTAATTTTCTTTCATTTCCCTTTCTTATTTCTTTTGGTAACAAAAAATAGAGTGGACAATTTTAATTTTTATAATAATTATACTTTTTATTATTACTTGTATTCTCGATCATTACTCTTTTTTATTTTAAAAATTCAACATTTTATATGTATTCACTTTAGTTTAAATAGTTATCCCATGTTATGTCACGTTATTTTTTTCTTTTTCCTGTATTTTTAAAATTCTACCCTTTACAACTTCTTCCCTCCCCTCTTTTCCAATTCCCCGGTTGACCCATCATATTTCCTTTGATTTCTTTTCATTTCCAGCTATACCAGAGAGTGGCCAGTCAATCAAGAGCCTACAAAATGGACAACAACGGTCATCGACACCAAACACATGGCTGTAAAACAATTGGACAGTTGAATCCAAAGCATTCAGAAGTCTAGTGATGGCTCTGACCATCTGATCACCTCACACGAAGACCCACAAAATCAAATGAATCCAGCGGCCGACCCCATTTTCAAACCAGCTTGATCTATATGTATTTTTTTTCCAAGTCCACAAGATCTATCCGATTGATGGAACCTGAAACCTGTGAAATTCATTAATCCGCGTAAAAGAAACAGTGGCACCCACTTTTCGGAAATGGTCACTGTCACCTTTTGGAAGAATGATAGCCCATTCATACAAGACCAGAAAAAAAATATACACAACAGTGGCATGGACGGGTTCTCTTGCCGGCGACACGGTCAAGGAAATTGGCACCATCAGTAGTGGGTGGATTGATTTGACCTAGCATTCATTCTCCGTTTGGAGCCTTTTTTTGAGCTCTATCCTTGAACCTAGCTGTGACTAGGATTTTGCCAATTTGCTATTTAGCACCAAAGCAAGTGCCCATACCGGTTGAAAGTGTCAACGAGAAGGAGATGATTTAACTAGGTCGCCAATGGGGCTGAAGCTCCTCCTTACCCTGTGGGTCCGGATATGGTGCCGCACACCTTGATGCTGTTTTTATTTTGCACTGGACGATTGGTGGATTTTGAGTGGACAGTTAAATAAATAAATAAGATGGTTACAGAGTTTGTAATTAAGGCTAACTCCAGCTTTGAGAGCATGGGAGGATTGCCCATGCATGTAGTATCACTCTAACTTCACTATAAAAAGGTTCTTTCTTAGAATCAAATTCGCGACCATCTATCAATCACAAAGGCAACGATTTCTATTATTACACCAAATAGGGCCTTATAGCATAAGAGACTGAATAAGATATGATAAATAACTGAAAAAGTAGGTAGTTATACAGATAAAAATAAGCAAATGTTGGATAGTTAATTTTATCTTTTTCACACGAATTCATCTGTCTTATCTTTATCTTCTACTAAAAAGCTATCTATCTAATCTAATTGGATTTTTAATTTAATTTGTTCCATTATTCTGATAATTAATGTTCTATACTCTTTACCCAAATACAGTGCTAAAATGATATAGTTTAAATAACTAAAAGGCAAAACTCAATTGCTGGAAGATATGGTTAATCACATCAATGGTACAAAGCACGAGTTAAAAAATACAAATGAAAAACTAAAAAGATTTTGCTATAGGCGTAAGCTAGCTAGACAAATCCCCATGCTAAACTAAGGCCTTGTTTAGTAGCAAGGAAAACAAGTAAAAATCTTTTTCTCGATGTTTATTATTTTAATTGTCATGATACTCAATTATTCCCACCTGCTGTACCACCTGCCCCCATTTTTTCTCTTTATTTTCTACTATTTCAAGCATCATTTATCTATGAATATAGAAACTAATCACCACTTAAAATGCATAAAAGCTTCTCATTTTCTTTTAAGGTGACATTTCCCAGAGTCAATTATCCTCTCTAACTTAATTTTTTATCATCATTACCTATGTCACCCCTTAACTTTCTATCTAAAAACCCGATAAACTTTCTCTACTCATCTTGTAACCCAATGAACCTTATCTCTATTCATCCTGTAAATGACATCATCTCTTATTCTGCTTAAGACATAATCAACCTATTTTGCTTTATATTTTTCTTGACATTTTCGATCTTTTATTACCGTACGAACACACCAAATATATATATATATATAATTTGAACAGTATATAATAACATCATAGTATGTCCTTGTTGCCAGCACGCCTGCCCAGCATGAGCCAATGGTTTTATTGTGCTGCATTAACAAGCCTCCGTGAACTGGGGGCAGACGACTGCTTGCCATGACACCGCCTGCCATCCCACCTGACCCTTCTTTATTTCATACTCCGATCGTGAATGATACTTGATATGCTACCCCATCGCCGTGAGGATCGTATTTGCTTGATCAGGCTCTCAGGTTAACAAATGGCTCATCCGATGAAGTGGGGCACTTAATTTGAATTACTGGCCTTGCAACGGATATCCATCGCCCGTGCATTGCAGTCATTACCCCCCTCAGGCTTTCACCCTGAAATTTAAGCCCTACCAAAATAATGTTTTTGACCCCCCTTTTTCCTAGGTCGTCGTAGGTCGACACGTGTCCACCTCTATGGCGTGTGCTTGACGCGAGCGGGCCACGTCGCAGTCGGCCAAGGTGGACCCACATTTTTACTCGGTCTCGCCGTAGTGCCATACGGAAGAAGCTTCATGAATACTTTCTACCGTCTGAAATACGAAATTCGTACAAAAACTAATTAGCTTATTTAACCGTCCAAAATGTCCCGTTAAAACCAGGAAAATGCTTTATAGGTCAAGTAAAAAAATAAACAAGTGAAATTAAAAAAAGGGGGTAGAGAGAGAGGAAATGATTTTCCGACCACGGCAAGACGCACGCACGTGCACGGCACGCCCACAGCAGCAAGGGTGGAATGTGGGCTCTGGTTAGGCGTAGGCGGGCAGCAATTGAGTAAAAACTCCTGTCGGGTGGAGCCCACCAACGGGCTACTGAGAATAGTGATGCGTCGCTTTCGGCGTGTCAAATTTCGGGCCAGGAAGACATTCTCCTCGGAAGGCGTCACCCCGTCCTCAACGCAACGACTCCTGCGACGTTTGACAGAACCCCTGTCCCCACCATTCCCATTCCATCGCCTCCTTGCACCCACCATTGCCCATTCGCAAGCTCGCCCGTCATCCCATCTCTAGGAAGAACGCTGAATCTCTGACGTCCATCAACAGTCGAATAACTGGTTCATATTTCACCGCTAGTTTTGCTACCCACTCCTATATTTTGTTTTCTTCCGGTTCGCACTTGCGTGAGACACGCGAGTTTAGGCGCGGACAGGCGCATGCGTTTGCGCTGCTCCAGGCAGCTTCTGTAAAAGCTCGCTGCACAACGCGACGCGAAATCTCACATGCGACGCATGCGCCATTCGAAGGGGGAGGCCATGAGACCATGATTCGGAGATCTGCATGCATGGGGTCAGATTGAGCCATACATACGGGTGCAGGGAGAGAAGGCATAGATACAACCACCAGCTCAAGGCCGCATGATAACCTGACATGCGTACACCTCATCCCAGCACGCCCAAATCTGTCAGGGGAGATTGGAGGGCGTGAGCCGACAGCGAAGGGCATGGGCCCCACCGCTGCTGAAAAGCAGAGCCGTTGCTTAGCTGGACCGTTGACGTGGCGAAGTGACCCGCCTTTAACGTGCGCTCGGATGGCCTTGCCGGATGGACGGCTCTCGTGACCCACCGTGGTTGGTTGCGCTTCAATCGCCACCGTCCAAGGTGCGATGGCTAGGCATCCTAGTCGGTGGTCAATCTTTGACGTTTTGCGCAAATTGGACACTTCAAATTTACGATATTTTAAATTAAAGGCTTTTTCACATGCCCTCCTTAAGTCAATCAATTTTTAAATTTCAACCCTATTAACTTTTTTAATAACGGCATGACTGTAAAGATGAAAATATTTTACGCAAGGGCTCTTTTCGTCAGATCTCTTTTCCACGCTATCTTTTTAAGAAGATAAAATAACCAATCTATTACTTATATATAATCATTCTAGAGTGAAAATGCTCGAAGTAGGGTATACTAAACTGAATTAATCCTTCGGCCATCAAGATTACGTTAGGTAGAATTTAAGATTGCTCTTTAATAATCTCGAATACATTAAAATTGGCAACAAGTCCTATCAAAATTTGATCACTTACGGATATTTATCAATCATATCTTCAATTTCTAAGGTTTGTTTTCATAATTTGGCTTATCGGCCCCTGAGATAAAGTTAGATGGCTCTACGAGTACCCTTTTATGGCTCTAATAATTTATAGTTCGACCATAAGATCCAATTAAAGTTCAATTATTACATGATATGTTTGTATTCTAAAAAATCATTTTACTTCTCACCAATTATCATTACTGATGGCCATTGTGCTAATATGCTAAATATTTTATAAGCAAAGACTTAATTATAAAATCCTAAAGTTATGGATTAAAATTACAAAATAAAAAAACTCGAGGGAGGTATATGCAAAAAAAAAGCCATTAAATTAATATAATAGTCTTTGATATTTCAATTTAAATCTGATGAATTTAAAATCTTACCTTAAGTGAAGAGCAACCCTCTCAGGTGACAGGAATGGACAACTTTCAAACTTATAAAGTTTAAATTAGAAGTACACTAATTTATAATGTGATGAATTTAGACGATTAGTTTGCAAAAAATTCCTTGATTCGGCTACACGCAAGTGCTGGCGTCGCGAGTCTTCTCACCTGAAGATACGTATCGAGGTGAGAAGGACAGTGACGCTGCAGATGATAGTGATACATCGTACTGGGACGTCTGGAGATTAGGAATTGTGAAAATGGCGTTTTGTCTGCTTACTTCCCATGGCAAATTATTCCCCCCGAAACCGTATTTCTTGCTTTGTCTCCGTTCTAAGACAAACAATCCTACCTTTCGTTTTTACACTCTAATTGTTGGGTGGGGTTTGGTGGACAGACGCGGAAATACTCTAATAATTCAGCATTTTTCATGTGAATTTCAATGAACAAGTCCCTCTACCGTAGTCGCATTTTCTCCTCTACTTACCCAATATCTAATTTTTGGCTTATTTGGTAACAACTGAGGAGGCAGAAATCCCTATCTTTAATTGATGTAATATTTACTTAACCGTGCAAGGTCTACATGTTTTTTGTATAATTGATGTAATATTTACTTTACCGTGCAAGGTCTACATTTTTTTTTGTATAATGTATATTTTCAAACATTGCTCTTATCTTTCTTTATAAAAACCTTTCGATCATTCTTATCGTTCAATGTAATCACTCCCTTCCCCTTCTTTTCATTTCTACATTCAATCGTTTCCTTATCCTTTTTCTTTTATAATATAATTATCACGGTACCTGCGCAACTAGAAGTACAGAAGAAATTTCCATGGTCGGCTCCATGGGTTTCTCATACTCGTTCCATGGAAGGGTGTAGCGCATTGCTTCTTCTATTTCAATGTTTACTTGTCTAGGTAGGCAGCTCTGGCGGGGCTTTAATGTACTCTTCAAGCCACTCAGCTCTGGTCAGCTTATTCCCATCTCTGGTCGCCTTCTTCCCATCATCCCACGTGGAAGAAATTGGTCTAAGTCCATGCCCCAGTGCCTACATTGGGGACTTAACCAAGCTATTCTGTGTTTTGTCGTCAGGATAGGAGCAGGGAGAGCAATCCATTTCTCGCACCAAAAACGCTGCTTAGATGTTCGAGAACAATGCTGAAGTTGATTGGCCACACGTTTTTTAGGTGGTAAAAGAATAATAAAAGCTCCTTTTTTATTCTTTCTATCCATCAATATTGACCTGATACTTCATTATCTTACATTTTTAATCATTATTTGTTTTTTTCTTAAAAAGCAATTGCTATTGGGTGTTTACTCCGTTTATCGCTGTAGCATCATCTACAATTGCTGCTATCATCCTCTGTATATTCATATTCATTTTTCTTTTCTTTTCTGCTTTGCACTTCTTTTATTTCTGACCAAAAGCATTCATCCTAAACAAATGCCGCCAAACACGATGAAAACAGATTGGATTTAAGTCATGCATCTTTTAGCCTTAAACGAAAGCATCTTTCGCTGTGCAGCTGCAAGAAAAAGGATTGCATTTGAGTAGGTTTCAATCTGAAGAGTCCAATCAGGTCTTTAGCGTTTGCTGAATTGGCCATTGCTCTCCATAAGAAACGAATTAATGTCGGCGCATCAGTGCATTAATTGGTTCTGAAGCGCGACAAACGTGCGTTGGTTGAAAATTCACAGGAGCTGCAGTTTCATAAAACACATGCTTGGAAATGGGTGAACAAAGAGTACGAGAAGGGTTCATATTCATACTTGCAAACACACCCTATATTTTAGAAATATCAATACAATAAAAATGTAGCTCAATGTTAAAATGCTTACATTTTCTAGATATAAATTTATGGTTCAAATCATCATATTTGTCTTTTATTGCGTTTTCTTGTTACGTTTTAAAATTAGATCTCCATATTTATATTTTACTAAATTTTAATTTTTAATTAAAAAAAAAACTTTGGACGTGTTCGGCTGACGAGTCCATTTTTCACTACATTTATCATCGCCTAGTCTTCTTCTTTTGTTTGTTTGTCCTCTTAGATCCAAATCCAAAAGAAGAAATGTCCAAATCTAAGTCTTTATACGTTCAAATGTTGGGCTCCATAACGGTGGGGGCTATTATGATTGATTGATGCCTCATAAATTGCACTGTCATTGCGTCATTAATCACGATCAATCAAGGATTCATATCTAGAGCATAGACACATACCCAAGGGAGTAATAGCTTTAAACCCTTTATTAAAAAAATTGGGTCGTTTTCATTCAAAAATTAGTCTTTCCAATCTGAAACTGTTGCCAAATAACTTCCTGGAATACTAGAATCAAAAGTGGTCCCACATGATGAATTGTCTAGTTTTAAGAGCAGAACCTATGAAGGCTTACAAATTCAAGATAACTAATCCAGAGCAGGAAGGATGGGTTTGCTTTGGAGGCCTGTAGGTGAAAGCCAGCCATGGCCAACCATTTTGCATTGAATTATCAATCTTTTTAGGCAAAAGTGCGTTTGGGAACTGGAAAAGTTACCGGAAAAAATATGTATAAAAAAAAGAAAAGAAGTGATATGATGTAATAAAGGGTAATAAATAAAGATAAAATAAATATACTTATGAAAAGTATAAAATAATGATCGAAAATAAAGAAAATAATGAAGAAAAGAAGAATTGTTGGATAGTTTAGATGCCAAATTGTATAAAAAGTATAAAAAAGTGAAAAAATATGAAAAAGTTTGTCACCATTTTTTTCCTCCTTACCTTAGATTTTATGATTTTTTTTCATATTTTCCCCATAACTATATAATTTACATATTAAAATTTGAAAGTTGCTAATTAATCTAAATCTTGGGGAAAACATGTAAAATTCCCTACATTTCAACCAAAATAAAAAAATATAACCTATATTTTCAGGAATTTCCTTCAAATATCTCCCTCAGATGTTATAATTTTACAATTTTAACGTTCGAAGCTTAAAAACATATGTTTAAGCCATATTAAGGGGCAATGTTGTCCTTTCGAAAAATCACACCCTACATCACAAAATAGGACAAAAACTAGTGGCATTGATGTTGGGAAAGAATAAAATAACTATTTTTTTTTAAATTTTGGGTAAAATCTCCAAATCGATGGGTATGCAGTTAAAATTTCAAAATTGTAAAATGTGTTGAAGCAATATGAAAAAACAAAAAAAAAACCCAAGATTCATGCCATAATCCAGCCTACCCAAATCAAAGCTGGTATAGAGGGCTGTCGTCCAATCTTTGTATTTGTAATGGCCCACTTTCCAGCACCATGGAAACACAAACGTGTGCCCACTTTTGGGCAATCAATAAAGATAGGGAAAGATGGGACCAACATGGTTTGGACCCATGAAACGACTACCTACTTTCCAATTAGATTGGATTATGATATATATATATATATATATATGTATGTATATAGAATTATTTGACTAATTCGTATATATATTGCTCCGGCATTATCAATATCAAACGTCATTGTTGTCATCATCATGAACAACATCATCATAACCTTGCCCCACCTATTTTGAATCTCTCTCTAGATGCAACTTGGAAATTTTTTCCACCAAATATTTTCATGATTCTCTTGTTTTTCCAGGGTGGTGGAGGGAGAGAGAAAGATAAATGAAACAAAAAGCAGATAAGTAACTTAATCATTTGCATCAGTTTCTAGGTCATCATCAATGCAGGCAAAAGAGGCAAATGGAAGTAACATGAAGGAATTGATAGGGAATTCCAAGTTTTGGTGAGAAACGATTTTTAAGAATGTTTCTTCCTAGAATAGAAGTGGCATTGTTTTGGTGAATAGCTGTCCAAGAAAATGACATTTAGCAGTTAAAATCCATCACGGGATATATTTTTTGAGATGGTTATGTTACTGTATTTTTGGGATATTCTCATGTTGCCAAAATCATAAATATTCTGTGACTTTGAAAGTGTAGCTTAGTTTTAGAACGAGGAAAAAAAGAGAAAAGGAGAAGAAAAAATGAATATGAAGAAAGCGAAGTAAAAAAAGGGAAAAAATGATACAATAGGACAAAGGTTAATTAATTAAAAATAAATTAACAAGAATAAAATAAACAAGCCTTTTCAATGAAAAGATAGGAAATAATAATTAAAAATATAAAAATAATAAGTAAAAAGTAAATTTTTTAAGGTATATAGAGATATATAAATGTCCAATCAATTAAAAAAGGGATAAAAGGTGGAACTTTATTCTCATAATTACCAAACAGGAACTTGGTTAACTCAGGCCACTTGAGTAGTTTTCCGACACTCAACTAATTGACTGTGTAACCTTGGCCCATCCCTGCGTCTCGTTTGAGTAAGCCATTTATCTGCAGTGTAACACATGCAAGGACACAAAGTGAACAGATCTTGGTAAAATGTTTACAAATCATCTTAATTTCCATGGCCATCTATTTCTCCAGCCACAAAAGGCCCACTTGATGAAGGGATTGGCTTGATTTTTGTAACTAAACCATATTCATGGCCCAACCTGTTGCACAGACTGCACGGATCTTCTCACCACATTCACCAGTGAAACATTACCCATCTCAAACCCACAAACACGAAACTAGTAATTTCAATGTCTCATTCAATCATCCCGCACAAGAACCAGACCAATAACCTCCCAGGATCACCACCTGGGGCCACTGAAATTGGGGCCAAAGTATACCCAGGAATCCTAGTGACCACCTTCATAAAACTACATCGTAAAGACAAACCCATCAACCCAAGTCACCAGGTCCAGATTCATTGCACCCATTATCCCAAGTTGAACAAACACCATGTCAGAGGTTCTTAGGGCTATTTGGTTGGGGTGAAGGAAATGGAAAGGAAAGGATAGGATGACATCGGCTATAGCTTGAAGTGAATAAAGTTACATGTAGATGCCCGTTTTGTGAATGTCAACGACTACATAGTTGTTTAACCTTGGTGTCCCAAAACAAGCACAACAAGCGTACTCTAATGACATTACCTGATTCACAGAAACTCTTTTCCTGATACTATTCAAGTTCTAGTTCTAGTCCATACATAAGCATTCCCACCGGTATGCTATAGTCTCTCATTTGGGTATGCGAACAATTGCTTTCCTTTTCTTAGTGTAGCAGACATGAGTCACAGAGACCCTTATCTAAAATATAAACCTCCTACAGTTGACTCAGACACTCGGACACTCCTGGTTTTTCAAATTGGAGGATGGAGAGGACTTCGGATTTCTCACGGATTACTTTCCAACGGTATGAAAAGCGAAATTCAAACTTCTGAATTGTATTTATGAAAGATGATGATGCCTTTCGCAGATTAGTAGGTTTTTTTCATTTTCATTCTTGGTCTCGATATCTTCAAGCCTCGTCATACTAAGATTTTGGATCTCGGAGTGTGATGAATCCTTGCTTAGAGCACTAGAATGATGTGGTCTTGCACATCTTGTGTTTTAATTCTAGCTATAAAGAGATACCAATTCACTGGAGTAGATATTTCGGAAGAATCGAATCAGCATTGGAATTCGAAGTAGGAGATCCGTATGATTATAGCGTGGCTGTGGCCTGCCTGTTGAGTCTGTAAATAGCCTAACAGGGGTGGGGAACAAATATGAAGAGACTCTAGCAAAATTTTTACTTCCTACCCTTTGTTTGTCTGTCTAGTCATATAATCTCATTCAACTAGGACAAGCTAATCATGTTCGGTGGAGATTGTTCTTCCTTTATAATTGCAAGTACTGATGAGACATTAACATATTTTAGTTACACGTTAGCCCTTGAATATGAGATATGATTCACTGTGAAGGTAGAGAGATGATTCAAATTAAGGATCCTGGGGCGTATAAAACCTAATTAGAATTCCAATGATCGACAACTGTGATTTGTTGCCCACACCCAATATCCGTAAAATCTTTTTCCTAGAGGACAGACTCGTCGAAACCAAATTCTCAAGGCAGCAGGCGGCATATGCTAGGGATGGGCCTCTAAATTTCAACCCAGAGGGCCAGCCCTGACTCTCGGACTAGGCTATGTTGTCATGGTCCGATCGGGCAAGCATGATTGTTACATGATTCAAGTCATCAAATGGGTCATTGCCATGCATTAACGTAAATGGTTTAGAGGCATTTGCTAGTGTTTTTCCGATGTTTATTTGCATCTGCTCATAACATGACAAAAGTGTTTAATTGTTTGTAAGCAGCAAAAATATATCAGAATAATGATCTTTAATTTCTTAATGAAATTAGAACCCTTTTAAACCTTTGATTTTTTAGAAGGTTGCTTGTGATGATGACTAGGCTTATAAGGCATTAACAACAACAAAACCTAAGTTCGTCCTAATCACATCCACTAGCGAAGCCAAGCATGGTTCCTCGGGAAAATTGTTCTTTTTTTAGTGGGTGTATGCCAGTTTTTCTCAACTTTAATGCCAGTTAAAGGATTCCTATCTTCAGTTGATTGGATTGCTATAGTATTTAAATAGAATTTTCAGTTTGTGAAATCTGGGCGGCATGAAACTCACTTGTTTTCCTGCTAAAACGCCCTTTTTTGTGTTCTAAAATGCTGAACTGTTCCAACGGAGAATTCATGGTAAGTTTCTCATGCTATTTATGTGTGTGTGTGTGTGTCTATATATGTATATATGTATATATGTATGTATGTATATATAATGGTAACTGAGTTAGATTTGTTAGTCCCTGAAATTTAGGACCCAACAAGACCTTTTTCATTTGTCAAAATCTAACATCCGCAATTCATGCCAGTCTAAGCTCCGCACATCCATGCATGTCTGCATTTCAAGAATTGAATTGGTCTAGCAAGAAACTAAGCAATAGTTTGCGGGCCACCATTTTCACCATTTTTTTTCTAAAATGTTGAAATTTTGGATTTCCCAGGACCATCAATTTCGGAGTTTCAATTTTCGTTATGAATTGGTCAATAAAATTCTTCTTTTTGTGTGGGACAAAAAGAACATTACCATAAAAATCCACGAGACCCATCTTGAGTCAATCTGATAATCAATCAAAATTTCATTTCTGCAGTGTTTTCCATATGAATCCATCCTTTTCAAATGATTAAATATGCTAAAATTCAATTGGTCGGCACCCAACTTGCCAAACAATTAGAAAGCGCCATGCAGAATACTAAAATATCAAAGCTGGGCACATAGGATTAGGTCCACTCCCATTATAGAGTTGTGGAAGTAAGAAGAGAGCACGAAAATTCAAGAAACTGCATTTTCCAGCCATTTGGCCATTTTCTAATGTTAGAAATCCTATCACAATATAATTAAGTAGACATTTTCATAAAATGAATCTCAATTATCGGGATTTTTCCTGAATTTTTAGTTTCCCTGAATGTAATCAGTGTGCGCAACGGAATGAAAGACTTGAACGCGTATTGATGCTCAAAGCATGCCACTTGGAAGACTTGGATTGAACAATTAATGCCAATTACCAACTTGTATATAGAAGAGCATAATTTGGAAATCATGGTGATCAGAATAAGATATCCAAATTATACCCTTTTTTCCGATTCAGCAAAGCATGGCCCAAAACTCATGATCTTTGGAGCTATCGAAATGGCCACTGACTATGAACAAGCACTAATGAAACTGCCAATGTTCAAAATACGAACTCCATTTTAGTAAAAAAAAGGAATAATTCTAAGGAGAAATAATTCACATCAGCAAGAGATTTTCCATTATGAGTGGGCCCACAGGGTGCATCTAATCCTACCTTTGAATTCATCAACCAGTTTGTTTAGCTAGCAAACAATTTTTCTTTTTTAATCTCCAATTTTGATATCCTCATAATCTTACTCTTTTATTATTACTTATTATTTATTTTTATTTTGTTTACTTTATAATTAATATCATCTTCTATGGCCCCACTGTAGAATTAACTACTTTTTAAAGAAGTACTATTTACCATAGAACTTTAGAAAAAATATTTAAAGTAAAAGTACTTTTGATATTAAATATGTGTTTGACTATAATATGACAAAAGTACTTTTATCATGTAAATGATAAGAAAAGATAAAAAAAATTATGCTTTAACTTTATCACTAATTATCTTTAAAAGAATTATTCAAGTATTATAATATAAAGATCAGATTTTAAAATTTAAAATAAGTATTAATAATAAAATATTTTTAATATATATTGTTAGCTTAAGAGAAAAAAATACTTAATATTTTAAATATTAATATACATATATGATAAAACATATACATACACACACACACATATATATATATATATAAGTTTTATTCATGTTTCTGAGTCTCTTTTATTAACTAAGGTCGTCAATTAGACTTTGCTTGCATTCTATATACAAGTACCAAATATTGCATTTTGAAAAAAATTGTTATAGTATACTTAATTAATTTTATCTTTATTATTTAGCATTTTAAAATCTTACAATTATACTTTAATTTCTAATATTTGCTTGTGATTCCACTGCACACACTAACGGTGGTGAGGAGCATAGTGGGCTTCATTTGAATTGGTATTTTTTTGATTAATTTAAAAATCTTAAAAAAACATCACTAAAGTTGAAAATAATGTTAGAATAATAGTAAGCAAATATAAAAAAAAATTGTTAAAAATGATGATAGATAAATATTATATAAAATAAAAGGAGACAATTTTAAAA
>JAYJMB010004417.1:0-13897 GCA_036873735.1 Pouteria campechiana | reverse complement strand
AATTTTAAAATACTACTAACCAAATACACTTTTGGAAACGGACCTCTGCAAAAGTTTTACTATTAAACGTCTGAGAAAGTTTGCTAACGCGCTAAGCCATGAAACGCTGTTTTTCCACTTATGCGGTTTCCGAGAGTACTTGTGGAAGTTTCCCAAACACAATCCCATTCCGCAAAAGTGCTTATGGCGCCGGTGAAAGCGATTTTAACCTCTGTAAAAGCGGGGCAAAACGGTGCTCCATCAACCCAAAGATAACCCATCTAAACTCAAGGAGTAAATAAGTGAATGAACACTACCAAGAAATTTTAATTTATTCTTTGAATTATTATATACTAATTTTGTTGCCTTGACATTGAATTACATATTATATTGCATATAAGCATTGAAAATTGGCATTTGGGTCTTTTTGGGCGGAGAGTTCCGTAATTGATGAGCGTAGCAGATTCAATCCAAGTTTTCCAACCGCTTCTTCAGGCAACGTACGCCGGAATTAATGAGCAATAAAATTAAAGTATGGCTAACGCTCACCCAACCAATTGGGCAACCATCACATGATTTTAACCTCTGCATAAAATACGGTGCACCCGGCAGAATTGCCATGCACAGTCCATTCCAACAGCCAGATTGATATTTTTTAAGCATCTGAGCCATTAAAATACCTGATTTTAAACTAATACGTATCTGCAATGAATTTTTTTTTCTGTTTCAATCATGAAAATTAAGTGGAAATTTGGGCATGAAATTATATTTTCATTTATTTTTTCTATTGTCTATATAAAGATTATTTTAAACTTTATTTGACTATTTGGACTGATGAACGGTATGGATCTCCATTTTCTGATCTGAATTAGAAAGAAATGAGCGGAGTACAGCTACTCTTCTATTCACCGCAGTGTATCGAAAATATCACGTCGGTTTGACATAGCATAGTTAACTGGCATTTTGGGGAAGTTCATTACATACATAATTACATTTATGCCCTCGTCCTTTTGAAATTCCAAAAGGGTCCACTTCAATTTCTAGTTACTAGGGTGTGTACTGTGTAGTACTATTTCACCCTCTACGTTATTTATTTTATTTTATTTCTTTGGCCCCGATGTGAATGAGATATTCATTAAATCTTATGTGTGATCAATCATATTTTTCCTATTAATTCATTCCATGCATCATGCATAAGCCTTCCATACAACTGGAAGTCTATTTTCTATTTATTTTTCCATAAAATAGGAATTACTTGGATTATTTTGAAAATTTTTTAATTTAAAGAATAAAAAGATTATCTTATAGATGGAATGGATATTTGTTATTTCATCCTTTGATAAGCTTATATTGATTTTGTCTCAATAAGTTTTTAATAAATGCTAGAATGCCAGTCTTATCCTAATTATTCACACTAGATTTTATCTGATGAGATTTTAATAAAAGTTTAATATAC
Organism: Pouteria campechiana; assembly: GCA_036873735.1. Lineage (NCBI taxonomy): Eukaryota > Viridiplantae > Streptophyta > Magnoliopsida > Ericales > Sapotaceae > Pouteria > Pouteria campechiana. The sequence continues at coordinate 12,462 of JAYJMB010004417.1, read as the reverse complement.
ACTTTTAGTTCATGATAATTTTGAGGTGTCCTAAGATTAAGCATAGTGTAGCTTTGAAATTTTTTGCAGCTAAAGTTGTAGTTGTATAATTAAAAATATTGTAATAAATGAAAATAGAACATAGGTTATGTCAATAAAATAAAAATTATAAAAATGAATAAAGATAAAATAAGTAAAAAAATGTACAAAAATAAATTTGCTTGGTTGGAAGCTTCTCTCAGTGATTTCAAAAAAACAATTAAGCTCAAAATTTTCTATAATTTTTTTTTCTAAGACCATTTAAAAACATTTCCTCATACCATTAAATGACCTTTTAAATGTTGAGTCAAGTCTGCATTGCCCTTCCCCTCGCCGTTTCTCTACCAAATCTTACACCCGCGAAGCAGTTCACGCAATCGAATTTATTTCTCGAAAATACTCTCGTTTCGAAGGGCATTTCTGCACAACTGCAGGGGTAATTTAGTCCATGAAAAAGTACGCGAAGACGTCGCGACGAGTCCCGAAAGCAGCTCAAACCACCGTCGGCCTCACGTGACACTTCACCCCCTGAAGCACGTGACCTCTCACATGGCCCGGCCTACGGGCACGTGCGGGAAGGATCATGGAAAGAGAGAACCGACACGTGGCATTGACCGCCGCTGGCCGTGGCTTTTGACACGAGCGCTGGAACCAACCGTCACATGCTCTGCTGACAAAATCACCAGCCATCACGTGCTGCGTGGGCCCTACATACCAAAAAAAATCATCAAGAGATGGAAATATCTGAAAAAATATCCCCGACGCCACGCAACCCTCTGCTGCCCCTCTTCGCTAACTCTTCCCTTGTAATTCATGCATGCTCAAGGCCACATGCGTTCCGGTGCTTTGCTATCTAGTTTTTATCTGCTGCTGACGGATCTACCACCCATTTAGGATTCAAAAACAACAATCAGGGCCGTCCAAATCGTAGACAACCTCAGCAATCATTTATGTTAGAAATTAGATGATTAATTCATCATGTGGGCCATCTATAAATAATATTGTACAATTTGTCAGATAATCTAATAAAGTGAAAGTTGAATGGATGATCCTATTAAAACTTAGATGCAAATGAGGGGTTAAAATCATGCTCAATGATGGTGATTTCTTGGACATGGCTGAACCAGCATGTGTTTCCCTGGTTAGATTTCGATTTCTAAGGTTTAATTTGGCATATATTTTTAAAAAATAATCTAATTTTCTGATGGTTGCCTACATTTTGAACCATTTTACCCACATTTATTTCAACCTTTTTCATTCTATAACTGACATTGTTCATTGTTATTCCATTTCAATCAAATTGCAGATCAGGCCTTGCATGCTTGGCACGAGTGTAGGACACGTTCCACCACCGCTTAAGAATTCGATCACCATGCTCTTGTCGCCAGTAACCATCTTGTCGCATTCCCAAACTCGATCCACCTAAGGATTCGTGCCTCGCAGCGGGCCCGCCTGCTTTGGCCGTCCACCTGTCACAAGAAATCCATAAGCCAACGGCAGACTCGCTCACCCATCTGACTCGGCCAGGTAGAATGACGCGGCGCTTCACTGCGAGGGTTAAAAGCATGAAAAAAGAAGACGCAACTGACCGGCTTCTGCTACGAAGACAAGTGGCATCATCGGCACCGTTAATGGGATATCTTGTTGAGCTGTAACCGTCGTGCTTAAACGTGGGTTAGGGAATTTGATAAAGCGCCAAAACACGTTAAAAATACAGAAAACAGAAATGACGAAAATAGAAACACGAATCCCGAAGAGCTTGGACGTTTGTGCACGAATCCCCGCGACAAAACCTGATTTTAGATCGGTTCCTAAGGAGAATAAAGACTCCAATTTCCAATTTCCGTGATTTTTAATTAATTTCGTTAACGGTTAATTGCGCAGGCCCGCGAAATTACGGTTTCGCCTCTGCCCATGCGCCCTCTGCCCGTTGGCCAAGCCAATAAATTGACGAAACTGCCCTTGAATATTCATGTCCAATTTTAATTGGGGGTTAAAAATTCAGTTCCTTAATACCTATCTTTATCCAAAAGAACAGTGATGGGGTGACGTCTCTGGCTTGAAATTAGGCCGTCCAACTTTTGAGCCCCGGCTGAGCTATTGCATGAACCGAAATTAAATGATTGCTTTCTTCAATTATTGGATAGGTGAAGTTTGTTGGCCGTTAAAAATTTTGAATGCCGAGTATTATATAACGTCTCACAAAACCCTTTAATTTTCAGGAAACTAAGATGAATAAATTGTTTTTGATAATCCACCTAACTTTCTCTCTTTCATCATTAGAAAATGACAGAAATGACGACACCCAACATCCTACCGATAAATAGTAATTTGGCACTTTTATCTTTATTTTATCAGCGATGCCTACCCAAAAAAACAAAAGCCATTGGTACTCTGCTACTCGGGCTGGTTGTTCATGCTCCTGCGGTCTTGCATCTGAGCAACAGGCTGTACGTCAGAAAGCCGCAGATCAATCTTACTATTATTTGTCTTTTTATGACGGTGTTGCCGTGGGCCCTACGATAGGCTGTTTTAACTGAGTTAAATTCACAAGTGGCCCATGAAAATTCCTGGGCGCATGCGGATGAAGCTTCTGCCTGCCCGAGATTCAAATAACCCACCCGTCACCGAGGGGGAAGGCTAGGAGTCGTGTACTTGTCATTACTATTTCTTTAGAAAATAGTCGCAACGTACAGGAATTCCTTTGTCGCAGGTGACGATGTGAAGGCATTTTACAGCTACTACTTTCGGACGCCAGCCAATTTCATGACCATCATATGCATTGACGATTTTGAACGGTCAGAAAACGCAATAAAAAAAAATCCTTGAAACTCGAACATCTGGGCGGGATATCGATTGACGAATTGTCTTTGATCCGTTGATCTTTTAATGAAGTGGCCCGTGATTTGGACGGTCGGGATTTACAATATGAGTTGGATTTTAGTACATACAATTTCGGTGCTATTCGATTACTTGTGCAGGACAGCGTTGTACCGGTATTTCATCTGCAGTGTGCGTTCTCCATGGTGAGATAAGCTGCACGATTCATGCAGTGGGGAAGTAGATTGTATATGACTGATCCAGACCGTACAAATTGCCTAATGCCTCGGAAGGATCGTAAGATGAAATGGGTTTTTATTTTCGAAAATTTCAGCTGGATAAATACATTTTTCTGACAACCTGCATATGCATGTGCAATGCCACGTGCGGACGTAACCGGGATAAAAACAAAGATCCTCGCACACGTGGAAAGCCTCAGCGGAGATTCAGTGGAACACTTTTGTCCCGTATAGTTGGCCGGAAAATAGGATTTATCCTTACAAAATAACATTACATCCATCCAATAATTTTAATTTTTTTATTAAAAATATTTTTCTGTATTCATTTTCTCACCGAATTGACATTATTTATTTCTCATTTTTGTTCTTTTGAAAATTTTCGTCTAACAAAAAATGGTGGCAAAACAAGGAAAAAAATCAAAATTAAATGTGTAAGGTCAAATGTGCCAGTCGGTTACTCTCTAAGTGTGCTTGGACAGTTAAAAAGGAAAGATAAGTGAAAAATAGAAGTATAAATGATATCAATATAATAGGATGATATAAAGTTCAAAAATAAATAAAGAAAGAAACTGTAGCTACCTACTTATTTCACTCACACCTGTATATTTTTCCTTCTAAAAAGATATAAATGAACTCTTGGGGTGAAAAAGACTCATCATATGGTTGATGAACGGTCTGGATCTTAGCAATACTCTGCGTTTCGGCAAGAAATATATGCGAGTAGGTTACGGCGGTCAAAATGGATTCGCAGCATTAGCGTAGTTTCGAGGCAAAACTAGGGGCATTTTAGTCTTAGCGTAATCAGTTTCTCTCCCTGGCAGTTAAAAAGATACCTTTTTCTTATTATGCGATTTCGCCCCCCTAAAAAGCCCCCGTTTCGGCTGTCCGTCTCTCTTCTTCAAAAGCAAATAAACCCTACTCTCTCTCTCTCTCTCTCTCTCAATTATTTCTGTGAGGGAAACCGCTCCTCGCTTCTTTCTCAGCCTCGAAGGAGAAGGGGGGAAAATTTCAGGGAAAAACAAGGACCAATCTTTTGTCGAAACAGACCACCACTCAAATGGAAACGCCAGAGATCTTCCACGGCGGTTACTGCCGCGCCGGAAACCCACAATTCGCACCGGAAAAGCGACACGTGGATTCGAAATCCGGCGATCATTTCATCATCGAAGACCTCCTCGATTTCTCCAACGAAGACGCCGTCGCCACAGACGACGACGGAGCCTTCGACGCTGCCGCCGGGAACTCCACCGACTCGTCCACCGTCACCGTCGCCGGAGGGGATAGCTGCAACTCTTCCTCCGGCTCCGAACCTCATTTCTCCGGAGATATCGCATGCCGGAATTTCGCTGACGCTCAGTTCTCCGGCGACCTCTGCGTCCCGGTAATTTCCCAGGCAAAAACCCGTGGGCATTTTTCGCGCCGAAAGTTTGAGTTTCCGTTACAGATTTTGACAGTTTCACCCCAAATTTTGATACTTTAACCCCGAACAAGCGTAATTTGGAAGATAAAAGAGAAAGCAAGAAGTCATGGGAAGAAACGGATGCTATTATTACCTAAGCACCATACTGTAGGAAAACTTCAATTTCAAGGGTCTCTCAAGAGGGTTGGGAAAAAAAATACATTTATCTGGTTTCCATTTCAGACATCGTTTCCTTCGATTCTCCCACCTTTTCCACAAATTCAACTTCGCTACTTTGTTTGAAAATTCATTTCCAAACAACAAAAAATCTATTTTATTCTCGACTTTGAATTGAAAAGGCCAAAGAAAAAAGAGAGTAAACTTCAAAAAATACAAATTTTTAATTTTGGATGATAAAAAAAGCTTCAGATTCTTCAGCGAAATATACACAAGTAACAGAATTTTAAACGTTGGGAAACTTTCTTGAAAATTTTGCAGTACGACCAGTTGGCGGAGCTGGAATGGGTGTCGAAATTCGCGGAGGAATCCTTTTCCAGCGAGGATTTGCAGAAGCTGCAGATCATTTCAGGCATGAAGGCCTCCCGCACTGGCGAATTGTCGGAAACCAGAGAATTCCCCACCGGCACCGGCCGCACCAGCCCCATCTTCCGCCCGGAGGTCTCCGTCCCCGGCAAGGCCCGGAGCAAGAGGCCCCGCGCCGCCCCGTGCAACTGGTCTTCCCGCCTCCTTGTCCTCTCGCCGACGACATCCTCGTCGGAGTCCGAGGCCGTCGCCCTACCAAGCCCCGCCAAGAAGGCGCCAAAGTCTGCCCCGAAGAAGAAAGAGACCCCCGACTCCCCGCCTGACGGCCGGAAATGCCTGCATTGCGCCACGGACAAGACGCCCCAATGGCGGACGGGGCCGATGGGGCCGAAAACGCTGTGCAATGCGTGCGGCGTCCGGTACAAGTCCGGGCGGCTGGTGCCGGAGTACCGGCCGGCGGCGAGCCCAACGTTCGTGCTGACGAAGCATTCGAATTCGCATCGGAAGGTGATGGAGCTGCGGCGGCAGAAGGAATTGCAGCAGCAGCAATACCTTAATCCCAATGCAGTCTTCGACGTCGTGGGCGGGGACGAGTACTTGATCAATCACCATGGTGGGCCGGATTTTCGGCAGCTAATCTGAATTGGGGATTTCGAGCGGCTATTTCATGGGTTAAAACTGGAATTTTCTGATGAAAAATCGAGGCTTTAGATTCGAAATTTAGTTTTTTTTTTTCCTCCCCCTTTTCCTTCTCTTCTGAGTTCTTGTTTTTGTAATTTTTTTGTTCCTAAGTCTCTTTTTGATTAATTAATTAGTTTTCGTTTTCCAAACTGGAAAACACAAAACAAAAAAAAGAAGATGTTAGAATTAGTTTGTTGAGTTTTTTTGCCTTAATTTGACAATTAATTCAAGAAAATTTCATAAGTTTTAGATTTTGTTCACGCAATGAGTTCATTAGTAGTTTTATTTTTGTTGTTAATTTTGAAGACGCGGGAGGATGGATGAGATACAATTATCTCAAATTTCAAAGCTAGGCGTAGAATAAATAAAAAAAGAATAATCATCAAAAAAGATGTGCATTGTTTTTTTTTTTTTTAATTTGAATTTCTATTTTCATTCAACCAATGTGGCCCTAAATGGACAGCTCTAGTTATCATGATGAAATAAATGAACCTGGAGATTTGGGTGTGGGCCACGTGAAAAAGAGTGGGACCCGTTTCGTTGGAGTGTCACAGTCAGGAGTTACATATGCTTTTTGGGGGCTGAGCTGCGGACGTGGTTGTCCAACTGGAGAGCCATGCACCTCTGACGCGTTGTCCACATGGGGATGACTGCTGCATGCATCCGTGGCGTCTGCATCCGTCCAAACATGCCCAAGTGTTCCGACCTTTTAAACCAGACATGGCATGAAAATAATGTGAATTGGACCGTCCAATTCATGCACGGACCTTCCCCTTCTCCCCAAGTTTCCACCGTTGAATTATGGCCTCTTGATTTCTACGGTCTAGATCATGCATGAGTATCAGATACCCTCCTCCCGCAGCTAATAAAAACAAATGCAAAATCCGTATCCGAATTAGTGAGTACTATATTAGTATGGTCCATTCATAAATGTCCGATGTCAGTACGTACCAGTCGAACTAGTTCTATTTCTTTTTTAACTGTTTGATTTTTCATCTGATTCCATGAAAATCCAATGAACGGTCTAGATCTAAAGCATACCTGTCAAGAGCGTATGAGCTGGAAGAGTGATATCTCTACGGATTTGACTCTCGACGTGTTTATTTAGTTCCATGAAACGGACTCCATGCGCAGTTGTAAAGGGCGTTGGCGTGGTTTTGAGCAAAAGCGTAGCAAAGCCGGCTGAGAAGAAAGAAAAATAGACCAATGGAGTATGCGGGTTGCGTGCATCGTTTTCCGTGCTAGTTTTTCTCTTTCATCAATATCCATAAAAATAAAATGAAAAAGACAAGATCCATACATCCATGGGCGAGGCATGAAATTCCTGGCCAAGAGGATGATAGCCATACGCTGGCGAACGCGAGGATTGATACCTGGGCGCTCATGTGGTCTCGGTGGAATATATCTATATATATATATATATATATATTCATCCCATATGAGTTGTCCAAAATTATGTCGAATGGACGTCATTAATGAAAGGGAACACCCTTATCACAGAGGTATTATAGGAACATTAAGGGGTGCACTACTCGACGCGTCCCACGTGTCACGTGGTGGAGATGATAGCTACACGTGTAGAATGCGCGGGTGATCCGTTGCTGTGTTACAAATTTCCAAGTAATTTCGTTATGCAATCGAATGGAAACGCCCAAATTACTGTCGCAGTAGTAAATTTTAATTTTTAAAATTAAAGTAGAAACGAGTCCAAGAACGTTGGATTTATTTTTTTTTTAATAAAACAAAAATAGGTTGTGGTTAATAAACGGAGCAAGTATGCATAAAATACTCACCACCCATCTAATTCTAAGTTAGAATTAGAAATCAATCAATACGTTGTTGGCTGGTTATTAAATAATTGAAAAATTGAAAGTAACAATATTATCTAGCTATGTTAATTGGAAGAACAATTGTCCAAGATTAGAGATTTTTTGTCATTTCAGATTAATCATTATGTTTTGTAGGATTTTGCCATGAAGATAAATATTGGGGCAATTATTTTAGTGAGTTTATAATTATGAGCTGATACTGCCTGCCTATGAAACATGGCAGCAGCCGGAGTATTAAAAAGATAAGACCCCGTAAAAGGAGCCGAATGTGATGTGACTTCCCACTCGATCCCAGACATTAGTAATCGAGATAGATGGATTGTAAATGAGGAATATTGAGCTATCCCATGATAATAAAATACAAAATGGGGGGAGCGGTGCTCACATGCTTGCTTGTGTGTATTATAATGCCACTCACGAGATATGGCCACCTTTATTTGCATGCACGTGACTGCATGTGCATGCATGACTCAATCGCATGTGTGCTTCGCACGATCATGGGCATACCACCCAGCACAATGCTCGGGCTATGCATTGCAGTTGAGGCACGTGCTTGGTGCGCATGCATGCACGTGTGCACTCATGACAAATAGAAGGCATGGAAATAAATAATGCCAAAGGACAGGTGGTTAAACCGGTTACGCTTTACGGTCCAACTGGTTCAATTAGCTAGTTTAATTGGTTGAACCAGTTTTTTTTTATTTTTTATTTTTTTAAATAACATAACATAATTTTGAAAAATCTAAACCACAGATATTAATTTAAATAGATCTTTTGTATAATACTATATTACTTTGATTTTTCCTTTTATTATATTAATCATATTAAAAAATTTTCAACTAGCCAGTCTAGTTTGGTTCTAACAACGTGGGTTAAACTGCATTTTGCAAGAGATGAAAACAGACTTAGAAGTTTAATTTTCACGTAAATAATAAATAGATAAATAGAACTTTTACTTCTCTACTTGGTACAATAATTTTACCTTCTTTTCATTATTACTTGTATTTTTCATTATTGTTCTCTAAATGTTTAGTCCTTGTTCAATTTATGGTTAATATCATCCCCATTATTTCCCTTGACATTTCTAATTATATTTAGATACTACTAAACGATGAATGTAAGTGCAGTAGAATCCGTATTACTGACCCTATTAAGTAGAAAACAACTTGGGATGATAATGGTAAATAAAAGATGAATGCAAAAAAAAAAAAAAACAAAAGAGTAAAAGCAATGCAGGATATCTCAACGAGATAAGATATAATATCAGCAATAAAAGTGCATAACTCATGGGTGATATCTAAATATTATAGATAATGATGAAAAATAAAATTATAAAAGATAGATAAATATCACGTGAGAAGAAAATTATACTTATAAAGTTTTACGTATTCTTTTACATGCTATGTTTAGAAATTGGGAAAGGAAACATAAAAAGGAGAAGGAAAAATAGAGAGAGAGATGATATAATTCTATAAGAAAGGATGATAATAAATAAAATAAATAATTTTTTGGATGAAAACACGTAGTAATGATTGAAAATATGGATAATAATAAAAATTGCTAAGTAATAAACACGGCATATCAATTAAAAAGAGTAATAATAATAAAAAAAAAACAAACAAGAACTTCTCTTCATTACCAAACCAACCAAGCCGTAGGCTGCTCCTTGGCAAGAGTCAGAAGGGAAGAAATAATCATGGGCCCAACAATGAGCAGAAATGAAGGGTCAAAAGGTAGATATCAGCTGGCATCACATGCTGCCAGCTGCTTATGTGTTCAACACCCCCATTTAATGAATTATAAGTTGGAAACAAATGAAGTACAAGGAATAATTCAGCACAACAAATCTGCTTAAAACTATGAAATTGGCAAATATATCAAATAAGAGCCAGCCAGAACTGAGAAACCATCAGATGTGGAGTGGTGTATATCAATCGGAGGTATGAAGAGGTGGGTCAGAGAAGATAGAAAGATAGGGTGGTGGAGAGAGACTGATCAGGCACATGCATTCCCCCTTCAATTATTTATACCACATTCAACGCTGCGGTCCGCCTAAGTTGGGACACACGTACGTATGGCATGACAACCCCGTCACACTCCCAACCACCACGTGTCTTGCACGTGACAACAAGATGTTCACATGTGCCAGGACAAGACCCACCAAGACAATAATAAACAAATAAATATCGAGAGAAGCTGACGTAAAGGCCCATAAAAATGATTCTTCAGTAACATTTTGGGCATATTTGGTTGGATGTGTAGCTTAGCAGTGTACTGAAAAAAAAAAAAAAAAAAAAGGTAAGAAGTGTAGGTGAGTTCTTATTTGAAAAAGTAAATGAATAATATAAAAGATAAATAATTGAAAAGTGAACTGTTATATATATATAGGTAAATAATTGAAAAAATAAGGTAGATAACTAGAAGAAATAAATATTGAAGTAGATATCATTTTATTTGGTTGGTTTGTGTAGCGTAAAAGAGGGTATGCAATAGGTGCCACACTCCAGGTGCATGTAGGGAGCCACACACATTTACTAGTGCTTAGCCACACACACTCCAGGCATTATATGTGTAGTCATTATATGTCGAATCCATTTACCATTGCTGAAAATTAATTGCATTTTCATCCCCATTTCAACATAATCCAAATGGATCCATCATAAAGTACGACTATCTGGATAGAAATAAAAGAGAGGTAAACAAGGGGGAAAAAAGGGAGAAATATTTGTTTGATAAAACTAAAATGTAAATTTTTAAAAAAAGTATAGATAACAATGTGAAAAATAATAAAATTATTACTTGTAGAACAAAATAAAAGGGAAAAGAGATAAAGAAGTTTTTGGACCCCTTTTACATTTCGCACTTCTGCACCAACCAAACACAGCTCTAAAGGGCCACAGCAGACTTACACACAAACTGTCCTTATTTGACTGGAAAGTGCTGGACCACTGATAACTAGGAACGTGTCAATTGTTATGCAAATCAGCACCTGGACTCAAACCTAATTCACCCGAATAGCTATATCCAGGTTGTAATTAATTACCCCCCTTTTTTTGCCATTTCGGGCTACTGCTGCAGCCATGAGAGGCAGGTTGGCCAGACGCATCATCAGCTGCAGTGCCATCCCCACCTTGTTCAGCTCTCAGTCATGTCAGGACTGGGCTAAGTCAGGAGTAGCATCTACGAAGTTACAGCACAAGACTCTTCACAATCCTAAAGCCATGATGTATCGCATATGGGCTCTAAACAGGAAAACAAAATTTTTTTTTTTTTTTTTTGGGTGGGGTGGGGGGGTGGCCCTTACCTTTTCCAGCTTGAGGACAAAGTAGAGAAATCTTTATTACAAGCAATCCTCATTCTTCATGGTTACTTCATCAAAAACAAAATCACAATCACAACTGCATACTATTCAATAGGGGTGTAAATCGGTTTGGGTTGAACTTGAAGCCCACTAGCCCAACCCAAAAATGAGTTGATTTGGGTTTAGATTTATGTAAATCGGGTTTAATCTAACCCAATTTGGCAAATCAAGTAGGTACAAGTTGGAAGGTCAGGCAACCAAAATTAACCTGACTCGATTTCAATATATATATATATATATATATATATATATGAATATATATATATATATGAAATATGGTAAATTCTCATAACTCATCTGCTCTAATTGCTAAGAAACTAAATAGCATGTTCTGCAGCTCACATAGTCACGCAACTCCCCCGTCTACTCGGGTGTCCTTACCACTCACAAACAATCGCATAGCACAGTAGGTAGTAGCCTGCACACGCAACACAGGCACAACAACGCAACCCCTTGCTTTGCTCAACCTTCACAATGCCGTAACCGCAGCCTCTTTCGTGTTTCCATCTTCTTCGACAACACGCAAGTTGCAGCTTGTAGATTCATGCGACGCTACCCCTCCTCGACTCCCCAACATTGTGTTTGGCGTCCCTGTCATTTGTGAACAGCCGTAGCCCCTTTTGGGTTTCCATTTTCTCCAGTGACACACAGGCAGTAGCTCATGGATTCACCTGACGCTAACCCTCCCTGTCTCCCCCAACGTTGCACCTGGCATCCTTGCCATTCTCAAATAGTCACATAATAGGTAGTAGAGCAAGTAGAGTCTCTAAGCGGCTAGTGACAAGATGCTATTTGGCATTAGACTTGCTACCCTCCTATCATTGAGTGCCACATCGATATGATAGCATATGCAGAGTTTGTGAGCATGGGAGAGATTACGAATGTTGGATGAGATATTTTTTAACCTTACTTATCAACTCGAATTCAACTCGAATTTGACCCGATTTTTTTAAGATTGATTTAAGGTTGGGTTGTGGTTTTAGAAATAGGGTTAAAATTATGGTTGGGGTTTTACAAATAGAATTAGGGTTGAATTTACCCCAACCCAACCTGATTTACACCCCTACTATTCAATAACATCACAAACAAGCTGGCTGGATTTGTCTAGCAGTGTCAATGCCATGCAGTGCGGTTGTACCAGAATGGATGGAGGACTTGGAAAGAACTAACCAGTACGGAACAGGAAAGGGGCAGTCCTAATGGACAAGTCATGAAGAAAATATGCATGTGTAAAAAGGCAACAGCGGGTTCACATGACAGAGGCTAAAGTAGAAAGGGCCTAAAGAAGCTATCCAACTCGGGACCTTTTATCACTCCACTGATTCTCTTCAGTGAGTTGTCTTACCATACCGCTGGAGAGATTTGGGCGAATTCAGTTTTCAGTGGATGGTTTCCATACCAGAAAAGTTGAAAATTCTATATACACTGGATAGATAGATAATTCCCCATATAAAGAGCCCATTATATAACACAACCCAATTCCAGACTCTGTTTTATTCCTCAGAGAGAGAGAGAGAGAGAGAGAGAGAGAGAGAGAGAGAGAGAGAGAGAGAGAGAGAGAGAGAGAGAGAG
>JAYJMB010004414.1:0-12991 GCA_036873735.1 Pouteria campechiana | reverse complement strand
AGATAATTTTGGAATTTTGAACTATGAAGTGGAAGGTTATGTGAAAAGAACTCAATAGGTGAATTTGAGCAAAAGCACCTATTTGAGCTATACAAAGGACCTAAACTAGTCATTATGTGTATTGTAATGTATGTGAAACGTTAGTTTGAGTTTTTCATTTAACTTGTAATGAAAATGGCATATGGAGTTACTTATGACAGAAAATTCAATTAAAATAAACTGTATAGGTGATTTTTGATAATTGACCTCAAATGAGATGAAAAATAGCATGAGTATATTTTGTTTCATGTATGTGATGTGTGGGGAATCTTGTTTTAAGATTTGGATGCATTTTAGAATAAAAATGGCATATGAAATCATTATAGCAGAAAAATTTAGAGAAATTTGATTAAAAACAACTGAATAAGTTATTTTTGGAAATTAACTTCAAATAAAGTGGTAAATAGCATAAACAAGTCTTATTTCATGTATGTGAAGTGTGAGAAGTGATTATTAGGAGATTTGAAGTGTTTTATATAACATGAGGCTATGGATGATTTTTCATAAGTGTAAAAGCTAAATTTTGAAAAAGGGTTTATTATGATTAAATTTGGATATAGATAATGGACTAATTTTAAAATATGTTCAACATGATAGATCATAAAATTATATGTCCAATGTAAGAAAATCACTTAATTTTGATGTTTTATAAGAAAGTTATGATTAATATACCAAAGCTATTCCAAATGGAAATTTTTGAACTATTTTTGGGCTGATTTAGAAAAATTTGTTAGCATAAAAGTATACCTTTAAGTTATCTTTCTATAACCTCAAAAATCAAGTCATTTGGATATCGATTGCTAAAGTTATGACAAAATTACTGTCACTATATTGGATAGAAAATAGCTTGTCGTGGCAAGGCTTTTATCTGCCGCAACAAGCTCCCAAAAAACATTCTTTTGGCATCTAGTGAGAACTTTCCATGACAAGGCTTTAGCTTGCCATGACAAGGTCATTTTTCTACCTTGGCAAGCTCATTTTCTACTACGGCAAGGTCCCAAAAAATAACGTTTTTGGCTGTCCAACAAGACCTTGCAACGGCAAGACTTTTCCCTATCGTGGCAAGGGTTCGATGATGCACTGGAGTACCAAAAGAAGTTGATTTTTTAAAGCCTGAAATCCCTTCATTTTTTAATTTTTCGTTATGTTCTTCTTCTCTAACGCCATTCTCATGTCCCTAAAATCCCTTTAATCAATTTTCTTGCTTGATTAGTTAGGAAAAGACTTGATTTAGATGGGTAATCAAGTTGGTATGTTTTTCTCAGCTTGGGTTTCAATGTTTACACAATGAGCAAAAAAAGAAAATCCAATTTTCTTCAAATGGAAGATGCTAATGGGAGCTTTGAGTTTAGATTCTTGTTCATGGAAGTACGACAGGCTTGAATATCATGGTAAGTCACTTTTCCCCATTTGAATTTCCAATTTTCACATTGCTAGGGTTTTGAGGAATTTATTAACAATGGATTTTTGGGGAGAGATGATGGGGTTTTGCTATTTTAATCATGGAGAATAGTATGTAGGTATGCCTAATAAGATTTGCTATGTATTTGAACATGATAAATCATGATTAGGAACAATTAGGGTTATGGCACATTTATGAATCGTAGGAAAAAAATGGGGCAAATGATAGATTTGGATGCAATAAACATGGGAAAAATGATTAATGTATGTATTATAATGTTTTAGGGCTTATTTGGGATCATTTGGATTAGTAAAATTAGATTTTTAATTATAACCTAATTAAGGTTTAAAGAGGGATTTGTGCATGGGCCATGAGAGCCATGTATTGATTACATTAAAGACATAATTGAGGCCTAATTGAACTATTTTGAGATTAAATAAGTGTTAATTATGTGGTATGATGAGTATATATAGTTGAAAATGAAATTGATCTATGATGATAGAATGTTCTAACATGTTTTATGTAAATGAAATCATGCCTGTGTAGGACTATTGATGTGGATGGGAGGCTACGAAGCGTAAGAAATTATGGAAATGGAAGTATGACAAGGTAAGTAGGCCCCCATCCTTGATTAATTATATTATATGTTTGGGGATGAAAATCCCATTTGATTGTATCCAGACATGGTTGTTTTGGTTGGGGATTGTGAACGTCCCATATTTGTTGAAGATTGGTGTATTTAATTTGTTAGGATAGTGGGTATCCCTTGGTTTGGATTATTGATATTCATCGTATGATCATTATTCATACGTATGGTTGTTTATTGAAAGAGATGAAGAACATCCTATTGAATAGTATGTGCAATTTATGGAAATTAGTAATTGTGATGATTAAGTAGTAATGTTTGAGATATGACAATATTGAGCATGAATTTAGTCTGTTGTTGAAATTGAATATAATATATGTGGATTATTGATTATATTTTGTTATTACATGCCTACTTATTGAGTTGCCCAAACTCAAGCTTTCTTATTTATTTTTTCATCTGATAGGCCAGATGAAGTTTTTCCAAATATGGATTGGGATTGTTAAGCAAGATTAAAGACTTATTCATTGTGATATTACGAATTGTAAATATAAACTTCACTATGTATTGGCAGTTAGCTGATTATATTTAATAGATTTCCATTGATGTATAATAGATGGAATGACATGTCATATTAATATTGTAGATGAATTATATATTAGTTAATTGGGTTTACTGCCATCATGATTCTATCTAGATCTTGTGCTGTGGGTAAGTGTGTGTGTTTTAGAATTTATATTATGGATATATTAATTTTGATAAATAATTGCATAGGTTAAACCCTAATAATTTAGGGGATATACTGTCCATTTTTCTATAAAAACTACTTGAGTTCCATAATGGGACTCGAGCATCCCATACTAAAAGTGGGTAAATTTAGGTGAAATCCAAGCGTAAAATGATAAGTCGCGTCTCGGAAGGCGGGGTGTGACACTTTGGAGTCAACTTCGGGTTTAAATTTCATCCCTTCGGCATTGATCAAAGCACTTTGGAGACAAGGGGTGAACTCTTTGGAGTTGCTCATACATTTATAAGATAGGGGATTAACTCTTTGGAGAAATGTCAGAGTCAAGAAAAGGGGCTTCAGAACCACTGGAAAGCTTCAAAGACAAAGCAATGATCTTTTGGGAAGATGAAGTCACAATTGTTAGATGTAGCAAAAATATCTCAGAGCTACTAAAGTACTTCGGAGATAGAGAAAAATAACTTCAGAGTAATTTTATTACTTCAGAGTCAAGAGCTCAGATACTTCAGAGTCCGTTAACGCACATTGGAGTCACAGACTTATGAACTTTGGACTTAAGTAAATTGCTTTGGAATCAATCCAAGTTGCTTTAGAGTTATGAACTCAAAGTCTTCAGAGATAGTTAAAGCACTTTGGAGTCATAAGTTTACAAGCTTCGGAGTTAAAGTGAAGCTCTTAAGAGTCGATAAGGCATTTCAGAGACAACGAACAATAGCCTTCGAAGTTTAGAGTTAGTCCTTCGAAGTCATAGAATAATAGATTCAGAGATAAAGAACTCCTTTGGAGTAAGCCTCCACAATCCCATTGTGAGTCATTCCTGTTGTGCCTCTTCAGAGTCTCTGAAACACTTCTTTGGTGCATCTGAAGTAACGGCAACTCATGTGAGCTGTGCGAAAAATTCATATCACTTAGAAGATTGGAGGATTTGAAGTTAATTCATAGCCTCTGAAACATCATTGAAAGTACAATGGTTATAAATTCAAACATTTCTTAGCATTTATTGAGTCTCACCTACCACAACAGAGAAAGTCAGAGATCTCAAATATAAAAGAAGTTAAGTGAGATCAAAGAAGATAATAGTTTCAAACTAAAAAACAAGAGAGAGCATTTACTAAGTCTTTAAGGCTTTTCTTCCACAATTTTAACTCCATTGCAGTTTATTCAAAGAAGCATTCAAAGCCATTCATTTAACTACTTATGGAGATTGAATCCTACTACTTTTTATTTTCATATTACTTGTGTTTACTGCTGTAAACTTTGTATAAAATTACCCTACTAGAAGCATTAATACTTGAACACATTTATTTCTTCATATCTTTGCAAGTTTGAGAACTTGCCTCTGTGTAGTGAAAGTAAGTAGAATACTTGCTTAGTATTTGTATAAGTTAGTAGGTGAGCTTGGAAACCAACATGTGTATTTATTTGATTAGAAGATTACTGATCAAAGAAGGTGTTAGGGGAACCTGAGTTTAGTAGAAAAGGCTAACTCAGATAAGTGGAGTAGGAACTCAAGTGAAGGGCCGAACCACTATAAAAATACTAGTCTAAGTGCATTGTGTTATCAATCTTTTCTCTAGTTTTGCACTTTAATTATTATCTAGTCAAAAATTTTAAAGACTCAAATTCACCCCCTTCTTAAGTCATCATTTGAATGGGACTAACAAGAAGGAGCCTTGTCTACCAAGAAGAATTATCTGCTACTTACAATATACAATTCCACTTCGATTGATGAAAAGAAAACTTTGTCTGGTGAATACCACTTCGTCTTCTATGAAGAAGCTTTGTCCACTTCACATAGATCGTTGCAAACTTCAACGGTCAACGGACAAAGTTACCTCACCCAATGAAAGAAACTTCATCTGCTAAGAGAATGTTGTCTAATGAGCACTATAGAAAAAGAACTTCATTTATGCTTTTACAATTTATCTATTATTTACAACAGACAAACTAGAAGATGAAGTAAAATGCTGCAACAGTCTCTAACAAAATTGCAAAGATGAAGTTATCTTTTACGTGGATCTACTTAGAGTTACTTTGTCTATTACTTATAAGAGACAAATCCAAAACATGAATAAACAAAGTTCTCAGATAAAATATGGCATATCATGAAGAGTAGAAGCCACCTGTACCAGACATCACTGACCGCACTCTTCGGTCAAGATTTTACTTGAAGCAAATTTTATTAAGCATACCAGATAATTTGAGCTTAGCTGAAGATAGAAAGAAATATAAAGGAAAGCGGTCTACATCCTGATAAAGGTTGCAACTTTCAGAGGCTGTGTCCCTTCAGGCTTAATATAAAGGTAATGCAGTGTCAGAAAAATAAGGTTGAAGAAGCTAAAAGAAAAATTAGAATAGAGCTTAAAAAAGTAACATCCCTCAATCAGACCGTGCTTTCTCCTAAATAATCAATCTTCATTGCATTGATAGATAATGAGTTTAAAAGTTCTATCTTAACCATGTTGGTCTCAAGAGGGGGGGGGGGGGGGGGAATTGAGCCTTTAAAATTTTTGGCCAGATAATGATTAAAATGCAAGGATAAAGAAAAGACTGATAACATAATACACTTAGACTGATATTTTTATAGTGGTTCGGCCCTTCACTTGGGTTCCTACTCCACTTCTCTAAGTTAGCCTTTTCTGCTAAACTTAGGTTTCACCAATACCTTCTTTGATCAGTAACCTCCTAATCAAACAAATACACCTATTGGTTTTCAAGCTCACCAAATAACTTATACAAATACTAAGCAAGTATCTTACTTGCTTTCACTACATAGAGGCAAGTCTTTAACTTACAGAAATATACAAAAATAAATATGTACAAATATTAATGCCTCTAGCAGCTAATTTTATATGAAGTTCAAAAGCAATAAAGAAAGTTGATATAACAATAAAGCAGTAAGATTCAATCTCCAAAAGTGGTTGAAGGGATGACTTTGAATGCTTCTTTGAATGAACTATAGTCGAGTTGAAATCATGGAAGAAAAAGCCTTAAAGACTTAGTAAATGCTCTCTTTTATTTTTAGTATGATCTCCTTGATTTCTTTATTCTTACTTAACTCCTTTTATATTAAAACCTCTGACTTTGTTTGCTATGGTGGTGAGAATCATTAAATACAGAAAAATGTTTGAATTTATATCTGTTGTACTTTTTAGCGAGGTTACAGAATCGGTTAATCAGCATTAGATCCTTCAAGATTTTAAGTGGTATGAAGTTTACTGCACAACTAACATAAGTTGCCATCTCTTCAGATGCTTCGAAGATATGTTTCAGAGGCTCTGAAGCTGCGCGGTAGCAGCGAGTCGCATCAAGATGGTAGGAATCGACTCCTAAAGAGTTTACTATCTCCAAAGAGCTTAACTTGTAACTCCAAAGGAGCAAAGTGCTTCTTTGACTCTAAAGTATTTCACTTGGCTTTGAAGTGCATTTCCTCTAACTCCAATGAGTTGTATTCTCTAAAGAGTGTTTGTTAACTCCGAAGGCTCTCGTTGTCATTTTTGAAGCACCTTGTTAACTTTGAAGTACTTGACTCAACTCTAAAGTGCTCAACTTAACTCTGAAGTTTGTGAGCTCATAACTTCAAAGTGCTTTAACTAACTTTGATGTTTCTAAATTCGTGACTTCGAAGTGCTCTAGTGGCTCCGAAACTCTTGTCTTGGCTCTGAAGCATTTTTTTACTGAATCCATCGTGACTCCAAAGATATTTCCTTTTTTCTCCAAAATGCTTCAATGGCTCCAAGGGGTTATCTTCTTATCGCCAAAGTGTTTGAGCAATTATTTTGGGATGAACTTTTAAACCCAAAGTTGACTTCAAAGCTTCCTTGATGACTCTAAATTTTCTATTTTCTTCTTTTAAATATATTTATAATTTATATACTTAGATTTTTTGAGCATTTACTTGGTCTCTTCCTTTGATCTTTGATCGGTGAATTTCATATACATATATTACACATGTTTAAGTTTATTTATTTGCAAATGCTTGTCTCTTTTAGATGAATTTAATGCTTATTTGTTGGATTTTATAGGTGCCTTGAAGATGGAAAAAGAAGAGAAAAATAATGGAAAAAAGAAGCTTAAGATTGGAAAGGAAGCAATTACAAAGATGAAGCAAAAAAGTGACACAGACTAAGGTAGATAGTCGGCACCATTGGGCCCAAAATCGGACAGCACCATCAGGCACCAGGCCAGCATTGTCGGCGCTCGAGGTGGACCCGATTTGTGGACTTTTTCACAATTGCATATTTTTGGGACTTTTAAGCAAAAACTTATGGTTTTTCAAGGGTTCTTCTCATTTCTATTTTTTAGAGTTTTCCTTTGGGGTTTACAACTATTTTTCAAGAGATTTCTCGAGGAGAAGAAGAAGAGATTACAAGTAAGAAAGAAGAAAGGGAGAAGATGTTCTTCATTGTTATCATCCTGTCTCAAGGGGTTGTTTTATTTTCTCTTAGAAACTAAATCTATTTTTTTTGGGGTGAAGATGTAGCCCTTTTTGATACTCTTTGTTATGAAATATTGTATTATTAATGCTAGATGATCTTGTTTCTTCATGATATTGTTTGTAATGATTTAATTTATTTTATTGCTTAATCACCAATATTATGAGTTATTTATCAACGTATGGTTAAGGTACACAGCATATGCTAAACCATGAGCTCCCTTGAATTAGAAGGATAGATGGTTAAGATACATACCATATGCTAAACCATTCTATTTTGGTTCTTATGTTCTTGAACTTAATAAGTTTTTACCTTAATTATGCCACACACCATATGTAATTGGAATGAGTGAAAGCACTTGATTTAAACCTGCACACATAACACTAATAATCTTACTTTTGAAAAAAATGAACCCAAGTGAATCATTAAATCCAACATTTCATTGGTAAAGGGGTATCATCTTGTGGTGAAATCGGATCCCTAGACTTTTTCATCTTATTAATCTCTCTGCACTATCTTTAGCTACTTTTATTCTATTAAGTTTTTCAAATTATACTAAACCTTATTCCAAGTCTGTTTAGTTATATACTAAGTAACTAAGATTAGTTAAGTTGGCTTGTCGATCTTTATGGGATTAACCCTTTCATTTGCATACTATATTGCTATATGTCCGTACACTTGCGAGGAATTATAATTTGAACCATCAAGTTTTTGGCATCATTGCTTAGAAATGGTTCTAGACTGATTAGTTACATTCATTCTTTTTGTTTTTGTGTATAATTACATATGAGGTTATTTTTAATTGTTTATTTCTTTTTATTGCAGTATGTGAATGCACAGAAGGAGATGTCTGAACCGTACTCTATTTCCATTAAATAATCATGTTGACAAATTGAAAATTGAAATAGAGATTTTAAGCAAAGGAGAAGAAGTAAACATGGCTGATAATGAGGCAATGATAGTGACTCAACCAGTGCAACAAGTGAAATAGGCTCAACAATTAATTAAAGAGTTTGCATGCCCTACTATAGGGATTTCACCTTCATGTATTATGTTAGATGAGGATGCTAAAAAATATGACTTGAAGCATATTTAGTTTAACATACTTCTATCTTTTCATAGGTTAGCTTCAGAGGATCCATTGACTTTCATGCATGATTTCTTTGCAACCATCCAAACATTTCCATTGCAGGGGCTAACTGAAGATTAGTTACATATGAGATGCTTCCATACACTCTGAAAGACATAGCCAAGACTTGGTTCATGACAGTAGCTCCTGGCTCATTGACAACTTGGGTAGCAGTTTATAATAATTTCATTGCAAAATTTTACTCTCATGCAAAACCTGCTAAATTGAGAAGCAAAATAGCTACTTTTGCTCAGATGGATAACAAAACTTTCCATGAAGCATTGGAAAGGTTTAAAAGTAATTTTATTTCAATGCTCTCATCATAGATATCCACTTGAGTTATTTAACTAATTTTTTTATGATGAATTGACACAACCATGCCAAACAATGGTTGATAATGTTACAGGTGGAGCCATGGGAGAGAAGACTCCAAAAAAAACTTATGAACTTTATGAGATGTTGGGAGCAAATTCCCAACAAAAGAGTGTAAGAGGTAGATCTAGGGGGCTTTATGAAGTAAATACTAATTCTAATCTATCCATGTAGATGTTAGAGATGGCTAAGCAAATGAAGGCAATGTGCTTAATGATGGTAAAATTGAAGCAATCACAACCTACTCCTACAAAGATTTGTTCTCTTTGTGGTAATTCAGGACATTCACCTAATATTTGCCCTTCAAACGAAGATTTTGCAAGTGATGCTGAGCAGGCCAATACAATGAACTTTTATAACCAGAGACCATGGAATGATCCATACTCAAACACATACAATCTTGGTTGGAGGAATCATCTTAACTTCTCTTAGAATAATGAAAGAAATCAAAATTAAACTGGAACCTCTTTTCAACCTCAATAGAAAGTGCTTGAAGAAACACTACAGAGTTTCATGCAAGCAATACAAAATGAGCTCCAAAATCATTCAACCAAATTCCAAAATATTGATTCCAGTTTCCATAACATGGAGACATCCATGAAAAAGATGGAAACTCAGTTAGGACAAACTACAGAAACAGTACAAGGTCATAGAAAGTTACCTAGCCAACCAGATCAAGCCAAAGAAATTGCAGTGGGATGAAGTGTTGAAAATTTATAGAAAAAGAGAGTTTGTCTTGCCTAGACATTAAATAAAGCACTTCTTAGGAGGCAACTCAAGCTGTTGTTTTTTAGTCTTTTCAATTTTTTAGAAGTAGTGATGTTTTTGCATTATTAAAGTAGGCTAGTAAATCAATTTAATTGAGTTTGTTTTGACTATTAAGTTGTTAGATTAAATTTATATTTTCATAGTTGCTATACTTGATATATTGTTGTTTCATGTTGACAGGGTAAATGCATAGATAAAAAGTTTAAGTAAGCAGATCAAATTTAGAGTAATGAAATAAATTGGAAAAGAGATTTTTGAGGTAGCAAATCCACAAGATGGAGGCAACGAGTGGGCCCCTCCGGTGCCCACCTAGCACTGCCAGTGCCAGGACTATTCAACATAATTGTTTTTAAGAGGCAGCGGGGTCATGCCAGTGGTGCTAAGTAGTGGCTTCCCCTCCTCTTAAAGCCCACATGCACACTATTGAACATACTATCTTAAATAGCTTGATTTCGATGATCAACATTCTTAACCAAGTATGTTTTAATGATGAACAAAGACATGAGTAAAATATTAAGGTACTAAAAATTCATTCTCAAGCATTTTATAGAAATGTTTTCCTAACTTAACTTGAGAATAATTTCATGATGATCAAAGGAAGAAACCAAATAAATACTCATGAAAATTAAGTATATAAATTATATATATACTTAAAATAAGAAAATAGAAAGTTTAAAGATGGAAAAAAAAATTCAGAGTCATCATGATATATTTTGGAGTTATCAAGATATGCTTCAGAGTCAACAGAAAAGCCTTTGAAGTTGTCATGGTATATTTTGGAATCAATAGGAAAGCCTTTGGAGTCGTCATGATATAAATAAGAATCATCAAGTATACTTCAGAGTCTTTAAAACACTTTCAGAGTTAAGAAGACATGCTTTAGAGTTAATCAAACATACTTTGGAGTTCATCAGACACACTTCAGAGTTAATCAGACATACTTTGGAGTTAATCAGACATACTTTGGAGTTAATTAGATACGCTTTGGGGTCATAAAGATACGATTCGGAGTTAACTAAACACATTTCAAAGTTAACCATATACACTTCGGAGTCATGAAGATATACTTCGGAGTTAACCAGATATGCTTTGGAATCATCAAGATATGCTTCGGAGTCAACAAACATACTTCAAAGTTAGCAAGCAAAGTTTAGAGTTATCAAGCCTTACTTCAAAGTCACTCTTTCTGAAGCATCAAAGGTTTGGAGAATCCGAACTCCTCTCTTCAGAGAACTATCATAAGTAAAAAGGACTTCCGCGACTTTAGAGAAACTAAAGTTAATTCTTTGGCGCATTCAAAATCATTTCTCTAACACATTGACTATTCACTCACCACTTCGGAGGAATCGAAGAAGCTGCTTTGGAGCATCTGATTCTCATGTGAATGTTAAGAGAAGAAAATTTAGTGACGAAGTACTAGACTAATACTAGATTATTGCACAGTCAAATATCAGACAAAATGTAAGGTGAAGAAAAACATTTTTGAACATTTAAAAGTTCATAACAGTCAGCATCCAAAAAATTCTCTTAGCCTATAAAAGATGCATTTACATGCAATAAAGAATATATACAAAAATTACAAAATGTTTTGAGCATTCAAAATCTTCCTTCAAAGTATAACTCCAATGACAACAACTCTATTAGAGCTTTTAAAGTCTAAATTGCTTCTCAATCAATGAGTTTGAATCTCTTATTCTCATTGCTTACTTATTCACTTAAAGTCTTTTAATTTATGTACAAGTTAGCCTAAGTAAGAGGCATTAATTTGTACACTTCTTTTTAGTATTTGATAACACAAGCAAAGTGCTTGATGTTTATGTATTGAGATAAGCAAGTAGGAAACTTGTTGAAAGCATAAAAGTTTGTTGGTGAGCTTTGAAAACTAATAAGTTGTAAATGTTTCTAGTTAGCTTGGAAAACTAGTAAGTTGGTTGGTGAGCTTGTAGGAAAATCAACTTATATTTGATCGAGTTAATCAAGGTATTAGTGAAACCTAAGATCATTAGAGAAAACTGACTCCGAGAAGTATAGTAGGAACCCAAGAAGGGCCAAACCGCTATAAAAATCTTGTGCTGCATGCTGTGCAATCTATTCTAATTATTTATTCAGCACTTTGATCTTTTGTTTTGGCAAAAAATTTTAAAAGCTTAATTCTTCCCCCCTCCTGAGCTACCATTATGTAAAGGACCAACACACACACCCCTTTTGCCTCTCCACTTTCATTCAAGCTCTCATCTCTCTCTCTCTCTCTCTCTCCAAAACACACCCTCAAAACCCTAAACCCATTTCTACACTCCAAAACTGAAGGATTCACACCCAAACTCTTCCTTTTTCCATTCAATCCTTTGATTCAACTCTCCCATTCCACTATTTATCATCTTCCTCAAGAAATCTTTCAAGTTGGGTTGACAACTTTGTGCACATCTCTTGGAATCACAAGCAAGTTGCTTGGATCATCTCAATCTTTATTCTATTGGCTTTCTTAGTGAAGTGCTTTTCTTTTATGATGATTTGATAAGATTTGGAGTTGGGTTTTTGTGTATAGAGCTTGTTTGAATTTGTGCACATCAAGTGTTTGGTGAATTGCTTGTGCTAAGTTGGGTACGGTTTTTGGTTGGCCATATATTGCAAGATTACATGTGATTGAAGTGGGTGTGTATTGAGATTGAATTTGAGAAGATATCAAGGCATTTGTTGAGAAAATTCTATATGCATGCTATGTGTTTGATGAAATGCCTTGGTGAAGAAAGTGGATTTATTCTTTTAGTGTAAGCACATATTCTTGTTGGTGCTTGTGATTCTTTCATATTTAAGTGGAGTTGTGTGTTTTGGCTATGAAGAAGCTTGGTGGAATTGATTCATTGTGATTGCTCAAGTGTGGTGCTCATACTTTCCTTCTTGCACTATCACCATGCCTCCAAAGAAAACTTGGTGTGTCGGTCCCTCTACGAAGACAAGGACAAGAGATCCTAATGCAACACCTGTACTCATGTTCTTTAATGAATAAGCAGAAGAAATTTTCAATAGTTCCATGATTAATCACGAAGGGATAAGGGAGAGAGGCTTGGATACAGCCTACACTAATATAGTCGACCTTATTCAAGCTCGGCATTGGATGTCCTTCACAGCTTAGCCAGAGGCGACCGTGGTGTCAATGGTTCGAGAATTTTATGCCAATGCTAGAGTGCAGTTCAGAGCAGACTCTACAGTGTTGAAAGTATTGGTAAGTAGTCAGATGGTTTCTTTTGATAGAGCTACTATTAATCAAGCTTATGAGTTGGAAGAAATTGAAATACTCCACTTGGTTAGCACAAGGACCAAATTATGATGCTATTATTTCTTACCTCGCTCATTTTGGCAATAAGTGGAAGATTGTGCATAATAGGATTATCAGTTTTCCAAGACGGTAGTTGGAACCAACAAGCAAGGCATGACATTGATGAGAATGCAAAATGCCATATTTTATTCTCCTAATACTTCATCTTTTGCACCTATTTGATTCCTAAATATACTC
>JAYJMB010004413.1:0-12991 GCA_036873735.1 Pouteria campechiana | reverse complement strand
TTTCTCTATCTTGCAGGATTCTAGGCGGGATCTTCTCAAGAGCCAGATCAGCATTCCGTTTGGGGACAACCCAAACAGTCCTTGAAATAGGATAAATAAGGACCCATTCCACCCTGCACACATGCTCAGCTCATGACTTGAGTCCAGCATAAAGTAAGTGATAAAGGTCTTGCACCAACCAACCTAGACTGTTAGACTTCCGAGCTTCCTACGCCTATCAAAATTCACGAGGATATTACAAGCCTTCCCTATGTACTTTTGTTAGAATATACAACCACCCAGACAAATAAAATAAAGATCACACCGCGTTGTTCAGATAAATGTCAGCATCTCAAGGAGACATTGCTTCACACCAAAGTAAGCCTGTTTTCTTTTGTGTGTTGCGCGTGAGTTTATAGTTCTGACCTAGATTCAGCCACTCTGAAATATGTTTTTATTTTATTTTAAAATTAAAAATAATAAAAAACAATAAACCTAGTCTAATGCTAATCCCTTTTTTTTATTTTAAGAAATTTTCATATGTACAAATTCCATATACAACATTACTTTGTAGTAAATTAACAATGTTATTTGGGGTTTGTTTAGACAGAGTATATTAGAAAAGTATATAAGAAGATAGCATTAGAAGCTTTTTAATTTAGAAAAAAATGAGAAGAAAAATAATGAACAAAGTAAGATTGCATCAAACCAGAGCCTTTCAATGCTAAGCACGTAGAATAATATTTATAAATTTTTTAGCATTCCTGATGGGCATCATGTGATCCAGATAACTTCAGAGCTAGATGAAGTTATTAGCTAGATGGAGTTAACTTATTTGTAAATGGTTTTTATACTCTGATCATCACTAAATAATCGGAGGAGACTGATTACACTGTATGTATATAATATATACATATAATATAAAATAAAAGAGGCCTACTAGATTTGCTTGTGTTACAGTTCTCAGAATCTATTGCTTTGCTGTTCTTTTCTTTGTTTTCTTTCTTTATGTTTTTCTGACTTAGCAGTTGGGTCGCAATGTAATTTTATGTTAATTTGACTCAGCAGTTGGGTTGCATTGCAGTCGAATGAGAAATCTGAAGTTCGACAAACGCAGGGAGCTTTCACACCTGACATGGGCGATGGTTTTTCTAACATCGCCCCTGAATTAAGCTAAGGGTGTATGACTTGGATGATGGAACATCATCACCTTCTCCTATTTTTCAACTAATTTGGGCTCCATGAATGCAAAAGGTTGCTTGCTTACTGATTACCTTTGACTACGAGCTAAATTATATAACCAACTGTGATCTATCATATTCATAGGTTTGAGTCTTTTGAAATATGGATTACACACTTAACATTGAATGTTAAACAAGGCTTTATTCTTAAGTTTGAATTTCCAGAAAGGTTATCTAAAGCATGGTATAACAACTAAAAGTCAGTTGTTACTAAAGTAAAAGCCACTTAGAGTTAAAACCACTAACAAATAACTTTGTCTCACGTAGAAAAGCTTAGTAATTCCTCATACTCTTAAACAAAATATAAAGAAATTGAATCTAGCATGTTCCTTAAAGTTTGACCCTCAACGCCAACTCATATATATTTATATTCTTTTCTTCTTTTGAAATATTGGACCATCAAGATTCGTAACAAATGATGTAATGGAAGTTTTATGTCACACCTCATATATATTTATCTTCTTTTCTTCTTTTGAAATATTGGACCATCAAGATTCGTAACAAATGATGTAATGGAAGTTTATGTCACACCTCATATATATTTATCTTCTTTTAAAATATTGGACCATCAAGATCCGTAACAAATGATGTAATGGAAGTTTATGTCACGCCTCTATATTTTTTACAGGTCATGAAATCAGCAATAAGAGAAAATTTTGACAAGACAATATACAAGTGGTTTGGCATGGTTGTTAAATGTATATAGACACGTAGAGAAGTCAATTGAAAGGTAATACGTGGGTCACACTAGAGTATCAAGAGGAGACTGCAAAAAAATACAAGTTGCAATTTATCAGTCTCCCCAACCATATATACTGTATAGGTTTTTAGCACACCTACGTGCACCAAAGTTCAATTGGGCAAAAAAATAAGCAATTTCGAATCTTCATGTAATTTACACCAGAAATTATGATTTGATATGGCCGCAATACAAGAAGAAATGACTCATTCAACGCAACCAAAGTAGCAGGAATGAGAATTAGAAATAATGTCGATTGCTTTTCTTCTTTTTCTTCCCCTTTTCAATGGTTCAAGACCCGTCAAGATTTGCCACCTTGGTGGATAGCCCATTGAAAGAGTTGAATAAAAGCATCAACTTCTCAACATGACTCAGGCGGCTTTCTAGATTGTGGTAACTCCACTATCTACTCACGAGGCTTCCAATAATATATACAGATGGCAAAGAATGACAAAATAGAAGTCTTAAGATGAATCATCACAACCTAACGCAAACAAATTTCAAATTCATAGTTGATCACATCTTGAGATTAGCTTGACTCTTAAGGATTTGAGGGCCTGCAACATGCAAATTAAGGACATTTCAAAAGACCCAACAACCCAGGAAAATCCTAGATGAAATCTTTTATATCTTATCTAGAATCCTAATATATCATCACATCTCATGGCATCTTCATAACTTCACTTTTATATAGCTCTTTGGGACATTAAGCAATTATCTTCCAAAGAGTCCTCAAAAATTAAAACTACTTGAAGCCTGGTTTGGTGTCAAATTTTGAAGGGTCATGCTAGTATTTCAAAATAGCTAGACATTGACCAACATGATAAATCTTATATACATATATATATATATATATAATTTGTCTAAGGTTTCGACAGTCCGTTAATTCAATATAATCTCTTGAATTATGTTCCGTCTTGATAGCTATTCGGGCTGCCCAAATCATCTCACAGTCGTGGCATATGGAGGGGCTGTGTGTCACCACCTTCCTAAATCAAGGAGAAAATATCACAGACTAGTCTTGCTTGCAAATAAGGCGTGACTGCATCGAAAGTCGTCCACTGAATGACGTGCAAATATCCTCTTAATTTTTTATAGGTACAAATATCTGATTACTTTTTAAAATATATATGGTGATGTTTTCTGTACCTTTATGATATTTCATCATGATGATCTACATTCTTGCGTCGTGGATGTGCCTAAAATATGATTTTCTTGGTTGACAATCGGATCACTAGGCATTTTAATTACTTAACGATCGATGTCCTTTCAATAGCCAACAAATTCAGTGGTTCGGATCTTTCGATCATGCCGTTTTTTCACAGTCTGAATCCCTAGACAGTCTAATTAATCCACAATTAGAACATCAATTACTACCAAATAAAGAAATCCTTATTATTCACGTTAAACCAATCAATCTCATATTAAATCAAACTTCAAATTAAATATTCAACAAATGAATACTTTCTATCTCTCATATTAGATATCCAAGGTTGGACAAAACATCAATTATTCTAATCAAAGGGATATCCGTTATCCCTAACATTTAAACAACATTATTCTTAAACAAACATAGAATATCCACTATCCCCAATCAAAACATATATATTCAAACTCATACAAATGGGTTAATCCTCATGAAATCAACAAAATATGCACTGAATTTCAAACAAAGGAATAAACAATATCCCTAGTCAACTAATGTAAACAAATGCCTACTTACCTTGAGTGACTCACTATACACTCTTCCAGCTCTATGTCTTTTCATCCTTCTCAGATCATTCTGTACAGGGGATTAATCTCAATCATTTACAATTACAACTCTTAATTCATTCTCTACTAATGTATTTCATATATACACAAACCATAATTCAATTTATAGCTAGTAATTTCAAATTAAAATAATTAATATTTTATCTCATTCATTAGAGTTTCAAAGTACTTTATTTCTAACATCAAATCTTCATCATATAACATGAATAATGCTTAAACACTTTCAAAACAACTCAACTAAGCCTTTAAATTAATAAATTTATGGCTTACATAGCCCATACACAATTTTTCTTGATTAATCCAAACTAGGTCATAGTCCAATATCCATTTTTACTTATCCAAATCATCCCATACAAGTTCTAGAACATCATAATTCAAATATTAATCGGTTTTCCCATGTTAATTTCACATAAATCATAAAATTTCCCAAAATTTACTATTTACAAAACCCTAATAAGCTAGTTTTATGAATTCTCATGCCCAGTTCAATATAATCAACCAATTAAATCACTTCTCCTATGATTAATATGACATAAACCATATATTCTTACTCAATTTTTACTATTTTTAAAATTTTATAAAATCCTAGCTTACAAAAATTCAATTTTCGGATGAGAAAAAGCAACTTACCATGTAAATCAAGCATGGTTGACACCCATGAGCGTGATTACAAGCTCAAAACAAGAAGAAGCTCCCTCCAATTGTGAAAAGTAGGATTTCCTTCCATTTTCCACTGTTCAAACATCGAAAATCCAACCTAAAAGAGATGCTTGAGTGATTATTCATCTAAATCTCCATATTTCCTAGCAAAATAAGTAGGAATGAGGCATAACGAGGTTAGGGCATGAGTTTGGGGCATGAGAAGAAAGAAAAATAGAACAGGAATAAGAAAAAATAGATGAAATAGTATTTAAAAAGTCAGATTTTTTGGTACTCCACCACACCACTTGACTGATGCAGCGGCATCAAGCTGCTAGATGCCATAAAATTTCTCATACACTGAAGTAATGTCGCGGCATCAAATTTGGAGGTCGTCGCATCCAGTCTGGTGCCACGACATCCAGTTTTGATGCTGCGACATCCACTTCGATAGATGCCCTGATTTTTCATCTGCTGAAATAATGACGCAAAATTAAATTCTTGTGCCATTACATCAACTTGTTGTTCAATATTTTGTGAATTTTTTTCACCTTAAACCAAAATTTTTCTCATGTATTTACTCTCTCATTAATAATGACATACTAACATAATGAAATTACATTAAAATGCATACCAATGCCCTTAAATAACTTGATAAAATCACATTTTATTCATCTCATTCACATGTATATCCAACTTTTCTCATTCCCTCACTTAATTCACATCAAATTTCAAATAAAATTCACATATTTATCATCCAAATCATTTCAAATGCCCAAATATAAGTTTTGACAAAAATTTTCCTCATTTTCAACACCCTAGGTGTTACAATCAGAGAATTTTACTTAAATTATTTTAAACAAGGCTTTATTTATTTAGCCTATTACGAAGGCAATTTGGTTTTTTGCTTGTTATTTTAATATTTTAGCTAGATTTACATAATAATTTTAATTATTTAATTTAGCTATATCAAATAATCCCTACCCATTTAGCTACTTTTAATGTTTATCAATCATCAACTAATAAACTTTAGTCAAATCAAATATGCCCTTAACTTTATATTTTTATTATTATCTTTTATTTATTGCATCATAGTTAACTTTATAATTGGTAAAATCTTCTATGCTACTAATATTATAAGAATTTTTTTTATTTCTTTTAAATATCTCAAACTATGAAGTAAAAGAAGTATATTTTATACTGTGACAATTACAATGCTATCCATATGTTCCACTTAAGGTCTAAACATATTCAAATTTGATATTATTGGATTTAGAATATACTAGAAATGAAGTTGTTACTACTTGAAAAAATTCATACTAATAGATTAGATTAGATATGACGACAAACATGATAACAAAGATAGTAACTAGTGTGAATCTAATAATATGTAGAGGCATAATAGGTCTTATGAAGCCCTCCACTTAATCAGAACAGAGAAATTTCTTAGGTTTTCCTCCCATGTGGAGGTGGGCCCCAACTAATTCCATGTGCATAGTGCATGACCAAAAATAGAATTGGGTTTGGAAATCCTTTACACATGACTCAAATAAAAATAGAAATCTTTGTAGACAAACTTTTGCCTCTGGTTTTATGTTTTCTTCTCCAAGCAACATTATAGCAAGTTGTAATTGATGAAAGATTTTGCTTATTGCTGCATCATTTAAGCCATCAAGTAAGAGATTTAGAAAAGAAGTCCCCTTTTGGTTAGTTTTCTAATTTTACTTAATAAGATACATCTTTATTATTTTCTTGTTAAATTTGTTAAAATTCATTTTTATGATGATAATGAAATATTCTAGTTTTTGCTTTGAAAGAACATACGTCGTGATCCAATTATTTTAGATTGGAAGTTTCTAAATGACTCTATGGTTTTTCCCTTCATGTTGTGGGGTTTTTTATGTAAAATCTCTTTTGTGTTTGTGGATTTTATTTCTTTAAGTAATCAATTTGTATTGATTAGAATTTATGATTACTTATTTGATTTCCACAAAGATAGATAATTTATTCCTCCACAAACTAACCAAGCATACCAAGTCAATCTTACGTTTCAGTCTTCCTTTTCTTTTCAATCTTTTTCAGTGCCCAAACCAAAGTTTTCAACTCGAACACCGCATGGTGCATGCACCTATTGGAGCATATGGGATCTTTCAAATCACGGTAGGACCTCAACTACCACTCAATTTTCTATAATTTCCCATCAGAAAAATAAAAATAAAAATAAAAAATCCAAAGATGGGTCCCACCATCTGTCGTTGCGCCAGCAGAAAACGAAACAAATGACATGCATGCCGCGTCCCCCCCGTGCTGAGGTAGACTCACTCCTTCACCCTAGCTTAGATAGATTGGTTAGCCTTAAAACAAATTCCCTTGAAAAAGACAACTTTTCATACCAAAACATTTCTATTCGAATAATTTTATTTATTATTATTATTATTATAATTAAAAATGTATTTTTGCATTAGCTTTATTTATTTTATGGTTGACTTAGTCCCGCCCACTTGGCCATCTGTCTAATAAAATGATTGTAGTTATTATAGAATCTCCCCAGCAAACCTCACAGATTTATTCCAAATGCTTCATTTATTTTTTTATTGTAAAAATATAAAATAATGCAGCAAAGTGGAATAAAAGTGTATTGTAATTTAAAAAACCACGACCACCACCAAAGGAACACAAGATTTGCTATGGAAAATTCACTTGGCTTGTTGAGTAACTAGGATCATATGAAAGACGTAAACGCCTTTCTCCTTCAGCATGAATATATCCTACAAGAGATTTTGGAAATTTCTCATTCTTTGAGTGAGATTCTTTCGATTCTCATATTTGGTAAATTAGAAGAAACAGTTGTTGCATGTAAGATAGGAGGCGGAAGAGGAATATGAGAGAGAAAGAGAGGGAGAGGGAGAGGGGTAAGTAGAGAGAGGAGGGTATTCCGATCTTGGGGATCTTCTGAGACCCGTCGCATCAATGTATGGAAGTCGAAAGACGTGATCGTTTTGTCAAAACAAGAGCAACGAATGAATGCCCAGAAGAAAAACGAAGCCGAGAGTTGCTGATCCAGGAGAATTTCATTGGATGGACCACCGATTTCGCCAACGTTTTAGACCAAAATGAATAAAACAAGCACAGAACAACAGCAACGCGGAGAGTAATTTCTTTTCCTTTATGAAAAATTATTGTTATTTACAGAATAATTTACAGAAATGACATCAAATAATCAGTGTTTGATTGATTTTTGAATGTGGTATTGGGATTCATTACTCCGCAAGCCAGTCTAAGGTAAAGCACTTCTCTGCGACTTGTACCCGGAGCTCCGGTATCACCTTTGTTGCCTCTTTCCATAGGAATGCTATCTCCTCATCACATATCACCTGGCCAAGTGATCTTAACAACATTGCTGACACTGGCAAATTCCTGATCAGCGTGCATTCCCGCATGTCAATCTTCTCCAGGCAGCTCAATTGGCCCAGCCCCTCTGGTAGACTTCTGAGATTTATGCACTGGGAAATGTCAAGGTACTTCAAACTCCTAAGCCCACAAATCGCCTGCGGTAGCTTCTTCAATGCTGGGCAGGCATAGAGCCTCAGTATTTGCAGAGAATTCAGCTGACCCAATTCAGCTCGTAAATCACTAAGATCAGGGCAGTTGGTGATGCTTAGGCTCTCAAGAGATGTTACTCGACAGATTATGGAAGGCAAACTCATCAGATCGATGCAGTGGTCTATTGTGAGGTCTGCAAGGCGAGGAAAGACTAGAGAGGGATCCCCCGATGATCCATTTAAGCTCTTGCTCACCTCACAGGAAATGAGTGAGATTTTCTTCAAGTTGGGAAGGGGAATGGTAGATGTCTTCACCTTTGGGACAGTAATCTTTTCTAACCAGAGGCTTCTCAAGCCGTCTGAGGAGGCAAAAACTGACAGATTGTGTACGGTGGCAGCTGAAATTCCATAATTCACCAATACTAGTAGTTTAAGCTTTGGCATTGTTTCCATGAATGGCGGCAGAAAATAAGTGTTTGATGAGAACCGGAGTATGAGAACTTCTGCATTTGGTAAGCGCATTGGGAACCAGTCCGATTCCTTCATCTCACCTGTCATGAGAAAAAATATTAACAGCTATAAATTTTTTCCATTAAATAAACGGAAAGTTGGCAGTGAAGAAATCCCAAAATACAACAGTTAGAATAGATGAATGTGGAAAGAAAGAAAATTGAGTTGCAAAATGGAATGAAATCAGTACCTGTATGAATTGATACGATCTGGGCATCGAATGGTTGATCCATATTCCTCAACCAATCCTTTGGAAGCCCAGCCTCTCTTCTGGCCATGATCAATCGCCTCCGCCTGTTCAAGCTCTGGCTACTGCTGATGTGAAGAGCTAGGTCTCTCAGCACGTCATGCTGAGTAACCGAGAGCTCACTAAAGCTGCTATAAATATCTCCTGTCCTATACCTGGGGAATTAGAACTTCATAAATTGATTATTCTTGAATGATTAATGAATTTGAGTATCACATTTAAGGAAATAAAAGAGTATTCCATCACTCACTGTGCATCTTCTTTCACAAGCGAGAGAAGGTTTTTCTCTGAAAGCTCAATCAATGTTGCAAAAGCGTCCGCCAACTCTAGATCATGCATCTCGACCCACATGTTGATGAGCACATCAAGAGGGATCTTCTTGTCCTCAGGGAACGAACCCAAATCAAGAAAACACTCCCGAACCTTACTAGGCAAGCATTCGATGCTGACTGCCATCCTCTTTAGCAACTTTGTTTCATGGGAATCGGATATTGTTTCCCCTCTTGATAGCCGGCTCTTGGCGCTTTGCCACACAAGTGGTGGCTTGCCGCGTAATGAAGCTCCAATCACTTTCAGTGCCAGGGGAAGACCTCTACACTCAGCAACTACCTGTCAATTGGTTTAAGATTGAGCTCAATCTCATGTTTGCTGAAAAATTAAAAAAGCTTATACAAAACTGAGATTAAGAATATTTCCAATTCTGAAGTTGGCCCTCCAGCTTAACATAATAGACAACAACACCACTCTAACATTGTTGTTGTGTTAATCCATGCCTGAAAATTTCACACTTCCATTCCCAGCCTCAAGCATAAAGGAAGGAGTAGAGCGCCTCAATTTGTCATTGGCCACAATTTCTTTACTGATAAATCCTAAGAACATGAAAACTCAGGATTGCATTAAGGCATTCCTAGGATCTGGTAATCAATAAATGGGTATGGTGGATCAGGATTCTTGTAATGATCCTAACTAGGGAATAATTCTAGATTCCAACTTCCATGTGGGTGCTATCTTAATCACTGACGTCCAAGTGCCGGGGAATAACCAAAATATAACTTCCTTCACCTTGCAATTGAGATACTTCCTTCCAAGTTAGATTTCAAATAAGTCAAATTCCAGTTTGAGAGTTGTCGATTCAGAATATGAGTAGAGTATATCCTCTTTGCAATTCTGTTCATTTTTGTACCCAAATGCAGTTCTAATAGCATTTCTCAACAGAGAAAAGAGAATTGTTACAAAAGAGTACAAAGTAACTAAACAGGAATGCAAGAATCGCACCTGCTTCACAAGCTTTGCCTCTGCAGTTGGAGGAATCCACCGTTTTTCGAAAGCAGCATAGCAGAAGAGGGATAGAGCTTCATCTTCGCCCAGCAATTGCACTTCATATGTGCAATCAAACACTTGGAAGTTGAATCTAGAAACGACGAGCGTTATGCAGCCTGGAATTTTCACAATAAGCTGCTCAAGGTCAGAGAGTGACCAGACATCATCTAGAACCACCAGAGTGGGCCTACTAATGCTCTGTTCAAAACGAACTCTCCATTGAGGGATTGGCTCGCTCGAAGTAATGGAGGGGTTGCTAGTGATCTGTTCCCACATCCTTCGTCTCAAGCTTTCTATATTTGGAGACTTGGAGACCGTTTCAAAAACAATCCTGTTCTGAAAGTGATCTGGAGAAGAAAATTCTCTGAGTTACAGCGCTTTTGAAGCAACTGAAACAAACGAAAAGAAGAAATAGAAATCCAAAGCTTAAAAAGGGTAAGAAGAAAAAGAAAAAAAAGAAGAAAAGAAAAGAAAAGCAACTCAGGGCCTCTAAAACTGTGAAAGGGACCAACTTACAAGGAAAACCAAACCTCTTGCCACACAAATTCAATATTTGTAAAGGCCTTAGGTTCATTTTTCCAAAATCTCTTTAACCAGTAACCACCATTTCCCAAATTCAGGGGCCCCAACCAAAAACCAAACAAAATGCCACAAACAATCGAAAAAGCAAATCTCAAAAGGAAAAGAACAGAAACATCTCGCTATCCTGTACACTCTACAAAAAAGTACAAATCTTCCTTTAATTGCCCCTCAAGTCTAAGCCTTCCAATAAGACCGAAACAAGATCTAACAAGAAAAGTAGTTCAAAAATCTCGAAGAACCTCCAAAACACTTAGAAAGGAAGGAAGGAAAGAAAGTAAAAGTGAAGTATCATTTGGTAAACCCAGAGTTCCCATATCACTGAAGAATCCAAATCCATATGAGTCCTCATAATTCCATTGAATGCATCAATCCGTTATCAGAATCCATTCCCTAGATCCCAGGAATAGAATCCAAGCAATTCCAGACCCCGCATTCCACAAGGATGAACTCAAGTCACCAAACAACCCCGACGCTGAGAGAGAGAGAGAGAGAGAGAGAGAGAGAGAGAGAGAGAGACTCACTTCTAATCTCGTAATCCTTGCAAACCTCCTTTACTAATGTTGTCTTCCCGCTCCCGCCAATCCCACAAACCCCAACAACCCTCACCTCCCTATCTCTACCTCCACTAGCCGACATCACCATCTCCTTCACCTTCTCCACCCCAATTCTCACCCCAGCCCCCTCCGAAACCCCGACTCCATCTCTGTCTTCATCATCCTCAAAAGCCCACTTCTCATTGCCTTCACAAATCCTCACAGCCCCCAGCCGCTCCTCCAACCGCCGCTCGAACCGATCCATCCGCTCCCCCATCTCCACCTTCACGTGATGCAAGTCCGCCAGCACATAGGCCTGCAGCAGCTTCAAGAATTTCGACACACTACTCTCCAACTTCTCCATTTGCCTCATGAGTTGGTGGTTCTTGTACACGTTCAAGCGGCTTGACAAAGAGGCGCGGCGGGCTATGTCGATCCCTTGCTGCAGCTTCTGGGCGAGCTCATCGAGTTGGGATTGGCGGTGCTGAGGGAGCTCGACACCGGAGTACTGGATTTCACGGATGATTGGGAGGAAAGAATCTATCGAACGCTTGAATTGCTCTGCTCTGGACTTGAAGTAGCAGGTCCGGTAGCAGAGCTTCAGCAGCCCTTTTATCAGCTCAACTGCGAGCTCGCCAACGAAGTAAGTATCTACCATGACTGAGAGGATTGTGGGGAAGAAGGAAAAATTGCGGAGAGAGCGAGATAGATAGATAGATAGAGAGAGAGAGAGAGAGAGAGAGAGATTTTGGGGAAGAAGAAAAAACTGCGGAGAGAAGGAGAAACAGGGAGACTTTTGTGGGTATGAGCGAGTGAGATGGAAGTAGGTCGTTATTTATCGGGAGAGTTAGTTGATACTCTGGCGGGGATAATTATACTCTCGACGCAATGGCATGTTTCAATGCAGATTAAATGGAGTAATTCGTGAGATCCACTGTATTGAAATTTTGTCCAATTATTTTATCCATGACCCTGAAACAATAATTTGATTAAGGATAGGGCCATCATGGTAATCATGATTTCACTGGTTTAATTAAGATAGGTAAATAGGCTTGTTTCACAAGCATCCTAAAAGCATGTGAAATGTTAAAGCTCCCTGAAAGCTCTTTTTCTTTGGTTTTGATTTTAACGTCAAATGTATTTATTTTAAATATTTATAATAATCTTATTTATTCATATAAATACATCTACTTTCTCTAAAAGGGTTTATTTATTTTATTTTTATTCCCGTTTAACATCATTTTCTATTATTCACAATGTCACTTTTCTTTTTACATTCCTTTCATGCTTTATTTTAAAAATAAAACAAGAGAGGAATGGAAATTGTAATTATCTCGACTATCTTTAATTATATTTTTTTATCATTTTTTATATTTTATCGATTATTATTTCTATATTTTTCATCATCAGTACAAAATAATTTGTCTCTATTTAGTTTAATATGAAATTATCATTTTCCATTCTCTCTCCCTTTTAAGATTTCACAACTTCCATCCGTTTTCTCTTTCCTCCTGTATATACCTCTCTTAAGTTTTTTAATTTTGTAATTTTAACCCCATCACTTTTCAAATAGTATAATGACCTCTAATTATAAACGTTTTTAGATAAAAGCTTTTTCCATAATATCCCTCTCAGATGACATTTCCTAATGAAACAAATTGATCAACCTACCTCCATACTTAATCTATCCTCTACGTAAACACGGTAAAAGTTTGACATTTTAAGGATGCTTATTAAATTATATCTTTAATTTTGAGCGTCCATCTCCATAATCTGGCCTGCTTGCCAATAAGATTAAGTGGGGGACAATCTAAGGATACATTTTCAAGGCTCTAATCATACTTAGGTAGGTCACAAAGTCAGAGTTTAACTATCTAGGAGAATTT